>CAUYRT010030800.1:0-59037 GCA_963574885.1 Lepilemur ruficaudatus
GGATTGTTAAAATCTGGTATATGTTCACAATGGAATATTACTCAATTTTAAGAAATGACAGTGAGTTAGCACCTCTTGTATTATCCTGGATTAAGCTTGAGCCCATTATTCGAAGTGAGGTGACACAAGACCCAAAGAATGAGCCCCACTTGTACTCGCCATAAAATTGGTATTGACTGATTAACACTATGCTTCTCAAAGGGTGGGAGTGAACCCTAGGGAATTGGGGGGTGGGGAGTAAACCCACGTCTGAGCAACGTGGGGGGGGCACTGGGGAGGGGTGGGATATGCTTGAAAAGTAGTTGGGGAGTGGGATTAGGGGTCTCAATAGGGGAAGGGAATTCCTCAAAAACTGATTCATGTGATTAACTGTACACCTCGGTAAATCCACTGAAAATCATTTAATTGTACACTTAAAATGGAGTGTTGGTTGTGTCAGTTGGAGCACTATGTATGTACTCTCTGGACTACTTTTGACAGAGTAGGTTTTTGAATGTAACAAGATAAGTCAACTTGAGTGGTAATATATTTTGGGAAATCAGCTCACTACAAATTGTGACTGTAAACATTGTACTGTAAATGTTTTGTAGTTTTCCCCCAATAAAATTAAAAAATAAGTAAATAAATAAAAATAAAATAAAATAAATAGGAAAAAAACCTGTGACTTCTAATTCTACAGGAAATCTTGTTTAAAAATAAAACACACTGTCTGTTCAATTTGAATTAACCATGGTATATAAATTTGGGACCACTACTCATCAGTTTTCAGTTTCTGGTGAGATACTGTTCATATGAAGGGAATTATTCCATACTTGATCTTCTGCCTTTTAATCGGCATGGACAGCATTTGAAGGTTCTGTTATGTATTCTAATTAGTATTCACGTTCCTATTCCTTTTAGATATGCAACTAGTATTCTGTGTGTTGATTTCAGTTCTTTTAGGATGCTCTTTTCCTTTGCAGATTTAATATGTAAAGCATGTATGTTCCTTTAGAGTGTCTGTGAAAATCATTTTCCTCATCTGGGCTTAGATGGCTATAGCAAAAGGCTTTAGAAATTCCTATTTCAGAGATTTATAAAAAGCTGCCACATCTTGTTGGAGACTAAAGAAATAATGAGGCAGAAATAATCTGAGGATAATACCCAAGAATCAAAAGGCACAAAGTAATTACAATGTATTATTTCCACTAGTTCTAAATATTTCCAAATCAAAACAGATTAGAGACAATTTTGAGAGGCATACAAAAGATTTGACAAGGTCAAAAATTTGGAAATACATTGAATACAGCATATTGATATACAGAGAATCAAAACACTTTTGGGATCTACTACCTGAGACACAGTAGAAGAGGAAATTCTTGAAATTATGGTTAAAATGAAATAAAAAGCAATTTTAGAAAGATATCTGGAAAAACTTAGAGCACATAATTGGAATGATATAAATAAAGCATTTGTGCAACATGGTTTGAAAGAAAAAAAATCCCACTATTTTTCCATTTATAATCCCCTTCTGACTTGAAAAAGAATGTTTGCTGTGTAGGGTACTGATATATCTAGGGATTGGAAAGTTTGGAATAATTTGAATTCCAGGAACAGTGCTGCAGTTTGAATTGTAAGAACAGTATCAGATTTGTATTTAAAAACTGGATGAGGCCAGGCACAGTAGCTCATGCCTGTAATCCTTGCACTTTGGGAGGCCAAGGTGTAAGAATTGCTTGAGGCCAGGAGTTTGAGACCAGCCTGAGCAACAAAGAAAGAATGGAAGACCCAATTTCTACAAAAAATTTGAAAGGTTAGCTTAGTGTGATGGCTTGCACCTACAGTCCCAGCTACTTGGGAGGCTAAGGCAGGAGGATCTCTTGAGCCCAGAAGTTTGAGGTTGTTGTGAGCTGTGATGATGCCACGGCACTCTAGCCCAGGCTACAGAGTGAGATCCTGTCTCAAAAAAAAAAAAAAGAAAAAAGAAAAGTCTTTCTGAAGCAAAGAAATGGATCAAGGAAGGGCAGCAAGAAGGAAAAGTGATGAGGAAAAAGAAAAGAGAGAAGGAGATAAAAAAAAAGAGAGAGAGAGAGAAACAAACACAAATTTCCTATGTCCTAGGAGCTGACTTAAGAGGAAATGTCGAAAAGAATTTTATGTCACAAGAGGCAAATTCTCCTTTTGGACTAATCTACAAAATCCTCAGTAAAATTTAAATGTTTCATTAAGGATATATGAAAAATTTTAAAAACTGATATACAAAAAGTCTGTCAAAACCTGGGATACATAGATAATGGTGAATGAAAACAGTGGATTACTGGAAACGGGATAACCTAAAAAGAGGAAGGTGTCAGAGTCATTTATAGCGAGATGTCTTGCGGGGAGGCAGGTGTCGTGCTAGTCACATTAGAAGATTGTGATCTGTCCCTTGTTACAAAGATTATGTAGAGATGGGAAGGTGAGATAATTTGGAAAGGAACTGTTTCCTCTAGGGCAGGGATGGAGAGAGAAGAGTAGAAATACAAGGGGAAATTGAAAGCAAACTGTGCCACCCAGGGATGAGAAAAAGAGTGAAATGTTCAAGTCCGATAAGCAGAAAAATCGTTACCTCAATTTTCTTTCAGCTAACGGATTGGAGCGAGGTCGGGGGGATTTCTATTAATACCATATCCTCCTGTGAGCAGCTCTCTCACTGGCCAGGGAACTTGCATCTTCATAATAGAGCAGAATTCTTCCTTGGTGCCAGGAAGCAGCCAGAATCCACGAAGTGATTCCAATCAAAGGGATCAATATCTAAAGATCGTAAATAACCTTTTTCTTATGGGCTGAATTGTGTTCTCCTAAAATGCACATGGTGAAGTCCTAACCCCTAGTACTGCGGATTGTGGCGGAATTTGGAGACTGGGCCTTTAAAGAGGTAATTAAGGTAAGTGAGATCGTATGTTTGGGCTCTAATCCAATATAACTGGTGCTCTCATCAGAAGAGGAGATTAGGACACAGACACAAAGGGACGACCATGGGGAGACAGCAGAGGAAAACAGCCACTTACAAGCCAAGGACAGAGGCCTCAGAAGAAATCAACACTGTTGACACCTTGATTGTGGAGTTTGAGTCTCTAGAATGGTGAGAAAATAGAATTCTATTGTTTGCCCCACCTGGTATGTGGTGCTTTGTTACAGCAGCTCTCACAAACTAGCAAACTCTTATTTCTGCCTTTTCTTCCCCATCACCA
The DNA here is from genome assembly GCA_963574885.1 of Lepilemur ruficaudatus. Lineage (NCBI taxonomy): Eukaryota > Metazoa > Chordata > Mammalia > Primates > Lepilemuridae > Lepilemur > Lepilemur ruficaudatus. The sequence continues at coordinate 3,213 of CAUYRT010030800.1, forward strand.
TGCCCACCCTCTAAATTCTATGGGGCAGACATGGTGGTACATAACTGACGTTTGTGTTTTTACCTCAGTAGATCCGTGGTGAGTCACATACATGTGTAATTTAACACATACATGTGTTCCTGTAGCTGAAATGTCTAATTCCATCTGACACCTTTACCAATTAGCTCCAGCAGAGAGAGCCTTGAAATATGTCATTCCTGTGTCCTAGCTGCCAACCAAAGGGACGCTAAGAAAGAAAAGTCTGTTCATGTATTCTTTGGGATTTTGGAAAGGATTTTTATGTTTGGGAAAAGGATTTATAACTTCTGTTACCAGCTGAGGGCCTGGGGCAGAATGGGAGGTCTGTGAGAAAATTTGCTAGACTAGCAAATATGCCATGGATGTTTGCAAAACTTATGCCTAACAGAATACCCCTTGCTACCTGTCATTATGTTAACTGAACCTCGCCAATAATTATTTTACTTGGCAAAGTAATTTATATGTGATGTTGATGAAAACATAGTGTTGATAAAAACACTGAAGTGGTTTTCTCCACTATAAAAGGGAACAGGCACGTGCTTTGTCATTGTTGCTGTTTTCAACATAGTTTAATATTTAGGGAATTTTTAATTTTATATATGCTTAGTGTAATTCCTTTTTTACTGAGTTAGAGGTTACAGTGAAGTGTGATTGGTGTCACTGCACTCCAGCCCAGGTGACAAAGTATGTCCCTGTCTCTAAAAACAAACAAAAAATATGATAATCTAATTATATAATGCAATGGTACTGGTAATTAAACAAATAAAAAGAAAGTAAAGAATTACTTTGTCTTATTTATTTTTTGCTCCTTGAGCAAAGTGCCTGAATGATCAGTATAACACAGAGATTAAGAACACATTCTCTAGAATAAGACTTTCTGGGTTCATAGTCTGACTTTATTATTACATAAAATACGTAAGTTACTTAACCCTTTCAATTAGTATTTCTTGCTCTTTGAAAAGAAAATAGCAACAGAGTCTTCCTCCTCCAGTTGTCAGGATTAAATGGACTAATCTGTCTAAACACCTAAATCAAGTGTCTGGCATATAGTGGCACCAACAAATGCCAGTTGCATTCATAGAATTATCACAGCTTTATTCTTTTAATTAATGATCATAATTAGGTTTATTTTTGTTTCACGAATAGACTAAGTGCAGACTGGATTTGCATATTTATTGGCATTCATTACCAGACACTTTGACACATACATTATCTTGATTAACTCTCATCAAAAATGCAATAAAAGAAATATTATTTTAGTATTTTATAAATAATAAAATGGAGGGTGAGAGATTAAGATGCAGGAAACCAGTAACTGACAATGCAGAAACCAAGTCACCGGTCCAACTCCACAGTTATGTTTTTCCCTATATGTAATATAACATTGCACAGATACGAGTATATGTGTTTGTATTAGGCATGATGTCAGAAAGAACTTAATTAAACTAAAAAGCTTCTGCACAGCAAAAGAAATAGTAAACAGAGTGAAGAGACAACCTACAGAATGAGAGAAAATATTTGCAAAGTATGCATCCAACAAAACACTAATATCCAGAATCTATAGGAATTCAAACAACTCAACATCAGAAAACAAAACCATTAAGAAGTGGCAAAGGACACGAACAGAACAGACATTTTCCAAAAGAAGACATACAAATGGCCAAGAAGCATATAAAAATGCAGTCAACATCATTAATTGTCAGAGAAATGCAAATTTAAATCACAATGAGATGCCATTTTACACGAGTCAGAGTGGCTATTATTAAAAAGTCAAAAAATAACAGATGTCAACAAGGATGCAGAGAAAAGGGAGTGCTTATACACCTTCAGTGAGAATGAAATATAATGTATTTCTACAGGCTATTCTTCAAAGAATTTAATCTGTTCTACAAGACTTGAAATTTAGCACAATTCCTAAATGTCATGGGAGAAAGAGAAACGGAAGCAATGTTTCTCAAAAGTTACCAAGATCTACTGTTAGTGCTTGGCTAAAATTTCTTCCACTTTTGTTTATTTTTGCACATGTGTATTTGGGAGTTCAATCAACATCTGCTACTCTTATTGTTAAGAGGCTGACTTAGAGTTGTGTATAGAATTGTTTTTCCCAATAGTCATCATTAATTTGCACTACTGTGGCCAATATTTTTGTATTTTATCTGTCAAGTCCAATCTGTAATATCAAAAATGTATTTTCTTGGCAATAAAATATAGTTAAATGGCCCATCCAGGGTAGGACTTCCATCTGTGTCCTAAATATTCATATGAAAAATATGAAAATAGCATGATTACTAGTAATAACTGTATTACAAACCATTCCAGAATGATATTTTAATTTCAGATAAACAGAAAAGAGCAAGTTGTATTCTGAAATTTTAACATTTAGAACAAAATGAATATTACTTCCTAGCTACTGGTGGTCATGCTAATAAGTAACTGTGAAGGACCAGGTGAGCCATTATGAAAGTCCATGACATGAATGCCATTTTGCATTATTTCAACCCAGAACACAATCCAGGAGAAAGACACATAGACTGGAACTTTTAAATGTCTTCTTTTTTTGAAATATTCTAGAACAGTCACACTCCCAGTTTGAGTTGATATTTCCACTTTGAAGTTGTACAGTAATGAAATCAAAAGGGAATATTTACGCCTCACTCTCACCAGTCATACAGCAGCAGACAAAAAAAAAAAAAATCCCTCTTGCTTTGTTCCCTTTGAAACTCTATGTTAAAAAATAAAAGGAGCACCCAGATTAAATTTTTATTTCTTCCTAGAAAAATATCACATGTATAAAGAACTATAATCTACAATATCTACAGTTACTGGGCTTATTTTAATTTGTCCAGCAGTGAATAGGGCAAATGTAAAAGAAAAAAAAAGATAACTAAGGCAACAAGAAAGAAAAATAAGACAGGAAATGAGGTAATAAAAAGACAGAAATTATTCTGAAATATGTTGAACATCACATCAGTTATTTAGTGTGATGATATACAAAACACAGGTATAAGAAATTATCTCAGGAAGAGACTGTCTTGCAATACGAGAAAGATGTTAAAAAGGAGGGTTGAAATTACACAGGGAGATAGAAACTGTTCATAGAAGATGACCATGTTATTGAAGTTCTCGTTTTAGGGTTCTGTTTTAGGTGCTAACACCACAGTTTAGCTGTTTGTGCACTTCGTTTTTAATGTGTTTTAGGTTTTTGAAAGAGAAATAAAGTGAAATTATATATACAATTCAGACATATTTGTATATAGCCCAAAATTATAAACTGATGTGGAAAAGAGCATACTTAATTTTTATTTTCAAATAGTAGAGATTATGATAAATATTAACCAGATGTAAGTTTTGTCTACTGTTATTTGTCAATATCAGAGAAAAAACACAGTTAAAATGGAATCCATTTTCTACATTTTGTTTTTAAACCTGATTAATCATGGTTAAGTGAATGCTTGTAGTTAGTGGTTTTAAGACTGAATTATTTTTAAAGAAACTGTCCATTGGGTTGGTAGTAGTTCTACATATAAATAAAATGATCATAAATGAATAGTAATGATTAACATAATCAGTAGGGCTCACTTTTCCTTGGAAAAACCACTCCAAGATGCATTAGGCACACATCAACTGGAGAGAAGTGGATGAAATAAGAGTCCTTTTAACTCCACAAATTTATGAAAAATCTCACTCATTGAGTCACATAATGGTAATTAGAAAAAAGTCATAATAAAAATCATTCTAGCAAAATGTCAGTATAATATTTTTAGAGTTTTTTATTTAATATAAATTAGTCAGAAATAGTCTTTTTCATGTCACCCAATAAGTTGTAGAAGAGCATTAATATAATTCTTTTTTCATCAGATATACATGATAGTTTATCAGAGGGAAGAACAGAAGGAGAGAGGAGCAGAGAGGGGGAAAAGGGAAGAGAGAGAGCAGGAGGGAATGGAAGAAGGATCTATGTATGCATAGTAAGGAAAAATAGCACTTTTTAGGAGAGATGTCATTCCTAGGATAAAAGATGCATTGGGCAGATTATGGAGTATACTAGAGTCATTCTGTTTAGTAAAGGACAAAGATAGAGTTGCAAAAGTACAGTCAACTGGAATTCCACTTAAAATGACATTTCAGCAATTTCAGGCAGAGTAACTAAGAATACTCTGTGAAAGGTGATCAAACACAAGCCCTGCTATAAGGAAGCAAGTTTTTCATCACAGATTGATATTGATATGGTATGTGGACGGTGGCTTACAGAAGAAAAAAAGTAAAAGAAAAGAAATTGAAAAACAAAGAAGACATTTGAAAGTAGGAATGGAAGATTAGATCACATTATATTAAAACACCATGGCTAGGTTGTTTCCCTCTGACACAAAGGCGGGGTGCATCACATGGACAGTACCTTTCTTTTGGCTTTGAGCTGCTCGTGGTACTTGTCACAGGTATCTCCTGGGATTTCTCCTCCCCAGAGCGTGACTCCGACAATGGTGTATGTGACACCCATGACTAGCAACGGGAAGCAGTACACCAGTATGATGACCACAATGTGGTACCTGGAAGAAACAAGAACACCACTCGCTGAAGAACCTGTTGGATCGATGGACATGGGACTTTGAATTTCAGCTTTAAACCATGATTAAAACTGCCAGAGATTATGTACACATTATCTCTATGCCCTTAATTCACAAATCCGTCAGCATATCATGCTGTTATCACCTATAGTCATGTTTCAAATACTGCCAGCTGATCCTTGCTAATCTTTACTCCGGGTATGAATACAGTGGTTGAGCCGCTGTGCTCGTTTAGACTGCACGCATTCTCCTTGCCTAGAGGTTGAGGATGCCACCTAAAGCGAAGAGGCAGAACAAACTAATGAACTGGCACATATTTTCTCCTGTCTAGGACTATTCTACACATCCCTGCAACGTGAGACATATTTGAAATAAATTGTTTTTCATCAAAATGGGAAAAACCGTAGGCAGATACTCTGAGCCATATTGGATCCACAAGTTACTTGATTGTGATTTTATAAAATCAAGTAAAGACATTCACATGCATCTTTCCAAAGTCACACTGCATTACATAGTGTCATTAACTGAGTAAAAAACCTTGTGGAACTATTAGTCACACCAAAGGCATGCCACTTTAAATTATCCAATTAAATTCTAGGATTTCATAGCTTTCAATCAAAATTATAAGAATGCAATTAGAAAGGGAAAGGAGGGTAAATCATAATCTAATAGCCCCAACAGAATTTTACAAACTTGTGTGTGGATTCCACTGTTTCAGGCAGGCTTTACAATGTTAGTTTGCTATACTGGTCTTCCCAATAGTGGTGTTTTTTGTAAAGTGAATCTTAAACTGCTTTGCCTTCCTATTTCCTGATAGTTTACTAAGTATAGATTTAAAGTCAATGGGAAGTAATTTGGTCAACAGATAATTTGAGGATGACAACACTATCATACAACTAAGATTTACTACTAAGAATGGATGGAATACAGAACTCAATTTAATAGTGACTGCTTAATTTTCCTAAAATAAGTGCTTCCTCACATTTTTCTTAAAAAAATCTGAACTCCGGGTAGTTAGATAAAATGACTGTTTTAAAATATGACCATTATTTGCAACATTTTATATTTTTAAAATTTTATTTTAATAGATTTAGGGAGTACAGATTTTTCTTTTACATGGATGAATTTTATAGTGAGAAGTCTAGGCTTTTAGTGCACCCATCACCTGCACAGTGGATATCATGCACCAAATCCAACAAAATTTGTTAGTTTCAGGGGGAAAAAATTTGTTGCTAAAATAGGAAAATAAGCATTTTATTGAAATAAAACTTAAATGATCAGAATTTTAAGAAATGCAATCAATTACACAATTATACTTTTTATCCTCCTTTGCTCTTTTTAACATGGGTCCAAAATATGAAACAGCAAATTTATCACATAGCATTTTTATTTCCTTTTCAACCTAGTGTTCCGGATTTTCAATGCTTGAAACAAAGGAACACAAAGCACATCAAACCAAAATAAAATTAAAGAACCCGCCAGGATGCTCCTTCTCTTCATTCAGGTTTCTTAAACGAGCAATCAACACTTTTGGGCTTTGGTTTCTTCCTTCTCACTCATTTCTTAATCAATAAAAACCCTGTTTGCTTGGCACATGGCTTTCATCTTTTATCACTTCCTTCAGGAAACTCTCTAATACCACCTCGTATAGAAGTCCTCGTATTTCCAATTAAAAACTTCAGTAACTTATACAAACTTATCGACTCTCTCATACTGTATTACAGTATTTTTATGTGTTTCTTTTGTCAACTAATATGTGAGCACTGAAAGAAATTTCTATGTCTTCTTTCCTTGATTAGTGCTCCTAATCCGTAGTTTCCTAATTGCTTAATAAATTGAATTGAAAATCATTATAGAGAAATAACTTACGTAAAGTGTTGTTTGGGACCTTCTGGCCATTGCACATAGCAAAGGGTACGGCCTGGCATGACTTTGGTTTTGGAGTAGAGACACTGAGGGAAGGCAAGTAGAAATGCCAGGATCCAAATACTTCCGATGACCATCTTGGTGGCGGTGGCAGACAGTCTGGGTTTCAAAGGATCAATAATGGCCATGTACCTATATAAAAACAAACAAAATCATTTCGTTGGTTTTCTTATTAACAGAGTTTAACATGGAATTTCAAAGGCAGTTCAATGGCCACAGTTATCGCTCTTTTGGTGAACAAGTTGATAAGGATTTTGCTTTATAGAGGCAGCATAGAATGATAATCATAGCATCGTCTTAGAAATCAGGCAGATCTAGGTTCGAATCCTACTATGACATTTGTTTAACCTTTTTGAACCTCAGTCTCATTATTTTTAAAATTGAAATAAGAACACACACCTCTTAGGGGTAAAGTAAGGATCGATACAAATAATGTAAGTGAAAGGTATTGATTATTTAGTGCTGTGCCTAACACAGCAGAATTTATAAATGCCTGCTGAGTTGAATTGGAAAGACAATAAGTGCTTAAAAATACTGGCTCCCTGACTCAAAACCTTCATTTCTCTTCTGTATGCTTAACTTTTTTTTTTTTCTGTGTTGGTCTTGTTATGATTTATATCCTTAGTATTTATAGAAATGGGGCCTGGAGAGAAAAAAAACTGTTTCAGAAGAAAACTACAGTACATCTGTTATTAAATTCTAGCCCGGTCCATTGTTTTTGAGGTTTTTTTTTTTTTTTTTTTTTTTATTGGGGAAAAACTACAAAACATTTACAGTACAATGTTTACAGTCACAATTTGTAGTGAGCTGATTTCCCAAAATATATTACCACTAAAGTTGACTTATCTTGTTACATTCAAAAACCTACTCTGCCAAAGTAGTCCAGAGAGTACATACATAGTGCTCCAACTGTATCTACGTACAACCAACACTCCAACTCATAGAAGTAGAGAATAGAATGCTGGTTTCCAGGAGCCAATGCATATAAAGTCATGCAACATGAATAAGTTCTAGAGATCTGCTATGTAACATAGGCTCTATAGTTAACAATATGGTATCCTGAACTTTAAAATATGTTGAAAAGATAGAGCTCATGTTAAGTGTTCTTAACAACCCCCCCACACACACATACACATACACAAATACAAGACAATTTTGGAGGTGATGGACATGTTTAGAGCCTTGATTGTGGTGATGGTATCACAGGTGTATACATATGTCCAAACTCATCAAGATGTACACATTAAATATGTGCAATTTTTTATATATAAAGTATATCTCACTAAAGCTTACAAAAAGAGAAAAGAAAAAATTATAAAAACAGTACCTCAGTTTAGGAAAACAAACTGAACCATAGAAAAAAAATAGAACACATCTATTTGAAATTCAAGACTTTAAAAATTTATCTCTTTTGCTTGTTGATGAAGATGATAATAGAAACATTTATTGATTGTTAACCATATCCAGGCATTTTATTACATACATGTATTTAATATCCATAATAAGCTAACTGATCAAATAATATTATTACCTCAATTTTATAGAAAAGGAAATGGAGACTTAAAAAGATTAAGCAGATTGTTCATAATGACCCAGATAGTAAGGGAAAGAGCTGGGATTCTAAACTAGTTCTGCCAGTTCAAGACAATACAGTAACAGATAAAGATTACGGCTTTAGAATATAACCATTCACGTTAGAAATTGTGAAAGAGAAAAAAAGTATAAGGTAAAGATGTCTCCCCAAGAATCAAAAGTAGCATTTGCCTATTGAATCCAAAAGCATTGGTGTGTAACATTAAAAACAAAAGTCAAACACACAAAGGCAGGAATTGTAGGTGGGCATTTCTGTTTCCACTTCTCTTGATTATAACTCACGTAGCATTTGTCATAATATAGGAAGTATTTCTTTATCAGTGTTTCCAGAGCCAAGCACAGCACTTGTAATAAGTTTTGTTGTACTGAGCTGAATATTTCTCGACTCTATCATAATCTTTTCCTTTTTGCTTGACCTGATATTTTATTAACGTAATTTGGATATTCAGACAGTTGTTTTCATTAAACTGAAAACAGAAGTTGAGGGACATGAGCAGGGTTAGGTAGCCCTGCCCAGCCACTATAACACAGATAACTCAAAATAAACCACAAATTTCTTATTGGTTCTTTTAGTCAATTAGTCTAATTTACAGAAATTATTTTCTGGCAAGTAGAGTATTATTTTATTTGTATTATATGAAAATAATAAACTCATGTTCTCACTAACATTTTAGTGAGAGTAGAGGTATTGAAACTTCTAGCTGTGGTCGTTATTCCTGGTCTGATCCGTTATTCATTTACTCAATAAAACACATACTGCATGCCTGTCATAGTATTCCAAACACTGCAATGATACAATGGAGAACAAAAATGGCCTTGACAGAGCTCACAGTTGAGTGAAGTAGGTAGATACGAATCAAATAATCTCACAAATAAATTGTAAATTACAAATGTGACAAGTGTTACGAAGGCCAAGTGAATGCGTTAAGTGGGAAAAACATATTTAGATTGTATATCAATCTTCCCTAAGAAAAGTCGTTTTGGGTCAGAACTTGGAATGGTGGCTAGGCATGGTTGCAGAAGCAAGCGGGTTGCAAAGATTTCTGGGATAATAAATAGCATGTGAAAAACTTCTGTTGACAGCAGGTTTTATGGGTTGAATTGTGTCCTTCCAAAAAAAACACATTGAAGTCCCAATCCCAATATCACAGAATGTGACTTTATTTGGAAATACAGTCCTTACACAGGTAATCAAGCTAAAATGAGGGATTGGGCACTAGGGTAGGTCCTAATCCAATATGACTGATATCCTTTTATAAAGGGAAAATTTGGAAACAGAAGGAGACACATAGAGAGATGCCATGTGAAGATGGAGGATTGGAGTGATACATCAACAAGGGAAGGAAAACCACAGAGTCCCAGAAGGCCACCAGAGGAAGACGCAAGGAAGGGTTTCCCTACAGGTTTTTTTGAGGGAGAATGGCCTGGCCCACACCTTGATTTCAAATTTCCAGGCTCCAGAACTGTTCCACAATACATTTCTAGTGTTTTAAGTCAGCCAGTTTGTAGTACTGTATTATGGCAGCCCCTAAAAAACTAATACAATGGGTAGGGATGGGAGAAGCTTTATGTTCCTGAGTAATGAAAGGCTACTGCAATTTTAACATACAAGGTAAAGAGGGAAAGCGTTTTGAGATGAAGTTATAGTACAGATTATAGATGTTTTTTCCCCTATGGAAAGTAACTGAGGTGATTTAATCAGGAGAGTAAAGTAAATCAGATTTTCTTTAGAAAAGAGCATCTGGCTTAGTCTGAAGAATGGACTGGAGGAGGGAAAGAATGTAAGCAGGGAATTAAATAAACTGGCTAATGTTTTGATTTGAATAAGAGATGATTTGTTGCTTGGAATAGGGCCTTACCACTGGAGGTTGAATTAAGTGAATGGTTTGAGGAAAGTAAACAAAAACAACAACAACAAAATGCTAGAATATTGTTGTAATAAAGGAGACCCATTTGGCAAAAGACGTGGGTAGAATTGCCAGGCTTTGCTGTGGATGGATTTGAAATTGGTGATTAGGAATTCATTTTGGCACCAATATTTCCTCTTCTGCAACTTTCTCTAACAACGATCATTTGCTCAGCGGTAGGCATGGAAAGAATGGATACGTAGTCTCATCTGGACCAATATTCTCTGGACTTTGAGAAGAAATGGTCAAATATAATGGCCAAATATATCTGAAATATAATGTCTCCCAAATAATTGTCAGCATTTTATTCCTTTAAATAAATATATGTCTTTTATGTGATTACATTAGCTTTTCCTAGATTTTTGAGTGAGCTTCTCACTGCTGTTCTTCCCTCACCAGATTCCCAGATACGTTGGAGTCTCCTTAGAGTGATTATTTCATAAGTAACAGCTAGTACTGGATTCTTCACTCTTCAAATTCGCAGATCACCTAAACACATTTTAAAGTCACTTTTTATTATCTCTTATAGAGGCTAAAATTCTCAGAAGCATCAAAGGAAGCTCATGTTTTTAGTGCCATCTCTCATCAGTTTTCCTTTCCACTCTAATGCTAGACTACTTTCCTTTACCACTTACCTTTTTTCTGATGCAATTGAGGGAGTCTTTTATGTTTACCTTGATGTCTTTTGAAAAATAGCATTTGTTGACATAACTTTTGTTTGCCTATTCTCAATAAGTATGCCTTTTCAATTTTGTAATTGTCACTGGTATCTGGTGTAATTCTTCCTTTTGTTGGCATTTTTATTAAGCTGTCTCAGGAATTTTATGTACTTTTACACATTTTCAAGTTTTGCAATGAAGACAGAGTGCAGCCTTCAGATGTATACTTTATTGTACTAACCAGGCTAAGAAAATTTGTCTGAAATGATATGGATTTCACTATCTTCCTATTTGGTTCTGGACACAGTAAAAGATCTCCTAGTGCATAAGTCTCAAATATAAAAAGTGGTCTGGCTACTCTCTATGAGAAATAAAGATTAGTTGCAACAGCTGCTTGTGATCCATAAAATTTCAACTCTGGTTTTTGGTGCTAGAATATTTTCTGCTTTGACAAATCCTTTAAGAGAGATGTAACCTTTTACAAAATTGTATTTTTTTAGATAAATTTTATTTTGTGTTTTCCATAAATATCTTAAGCAAATGTAAAAAAACCTAATCAATCAGTTAATTATAAATATTACCATAATGAATTTCAAAGTGAACAAAATTTTATTAAAATAAACCTTTATATACATACATACCCTTATATGAATGTACACATATAATAGGATATTATTTGGCAAGAAACAAATCATTTGTTCACTTACTTACCTTTAAAAGTTCAGACAAAAAAATTTTGTTAGCAACGCATATACATAAAACATTTCAAAACAAATGGAGAGAATTGCTGGCATTATCTAATGTGATAAACTCTCCTCTTAATTATGGCATGTTGGTTAATCATGTTCAAATCTTCTTTATCTTTTCTAAGTTATGTTATTATTATTGTTTTGTCTTCTTGGTTTATTGTTACTGAGAGAGGTATAGTCCAACTAGGACTGAGGATTATTTCTCATTTTAGTTATATCAAGTTTGCTTTGGACATTTTGAAGCAATGTTAATACAAATCTAGGATTGTTACATCTTCCTGTTGAAGTGATCCCTTTTATCATTATTAAATGTTTCTCTTTATATTTAATAATCCATGTATTAAAGTTTAATGTTTGTGATATTTATAGAGACAATCTTTTCTTTTGGTATAGCCTTTCACATAAACATTTTAATACTAAGAATGTCTAATATAAGAAATCAAGAAATTTTATTTCATGATAATGGGGCATGTAAATTCTAACTGCACATTTTTTTTTTCATTTTTACATTAATATGCAGTAAAGTTTATTTTAATTGATGTGCAGATCTAGGCTTTTTAATGCACGAATCAGTTTCTATAACAATCACCACAGTCAGGACACAGGACAGTTTCATCCCCCCAAAGGAAACCCTTTGTATCCACACCCTCTTCCTGACCTGAAACCTGGGAACCATCGATCCATTCTCCACCACTATTGTCTGCTCTTTTCGAGAAATGTCGTATTACTATAGTCACACACTACGTAACCTCTGAGACTGGCTGTTTTCACTCAGCACCAACTCTCTGGGACTCTCCATTTGTGAGTATGTTGAGTGTGTTTCCTCTTGTTCCTGAGGCTGTCCCGGGTGAGGTGCCCCACGGTCTGTCCATTCACTCTCTGCAGGACATTTCGGTCGTTTCTAACTTCAAACAGTTACGAATAGAGCTGCTATAAGCATCTGTGTACAGGCTTTTGTGTGAACACAAGTTTGCATTTCTCTAGGGTAAGTAACTAGGAGTAGGAATGCTGGATTATATGGTAAACGTATGTTTAACTTTATACGAAAATTCAAAACTGTTTTTATAGTGCATGTACCATTTTGTAGTCATGCCAGCAGTATGTGAGAGTTCCACTTGTTCCAAACTGTTTAATTTAAGCCGTTCCAATATGTGTGTGGCCGTGTCTCCAAATGGTTTTAATTTACATTTTCCTAATGAAAAATTGTGTTGAATATCTTTCATGTACTTATTTGCCATTAATATATCTTCCTTATTGGAGTTCTTGTTTAAGGCTTTTGTCCATTTTAAAACTGGGTTATTTTCTCAAGGGTAAGTGTTGTTTTTTTTGGACAGACTCCTTGAGTTATAATTTACATACCATAATATACACTAATTTTAATATATAATTCACTTATTTTTAGTAAATTTTTAGAGTTATGTAGCCATCAACACAATCTAATTTTAGGGCACCCCCATTATCTCCTGCCCCCAAAAACCTCACTTCCAATTGCAGTTACTCCCTGTTTGCACTCAGCTCTAGGAAATCACTGAGCTATTTTCTCCCCATACAGTCTTGACGTTTCTGGAATTTGATATAAATGGAATTATATAATAAGTAGTCCTTTGTGTAGAATTCAACTTGTTTCCTCTATTTTAAAATTGGATTATATGACTTCTTATTAAGTCCTAAGAGTTTTTTGTGCATTCTGGACACAAGTCCAGACTAGACATATGATTTACAATATTTTCTCCAAGTCTGTGGCTTGTCTTTTCACTTTCTTCATCGTGTATTTGAAAAGCAAAAATTTTTTATTTTGAGAAAGTACAGTGTATCGATTTTTCGCTTTACTGTTTGCACTTTTGTGGGCATATCTAAGAAATCCATGTGTAACTAAAGGTTGTGAACGTCTGCGTTGTGTGGATTTTCGACTACCTGGGAGTCAGCGCTGCCAACTCATGCATAATTCAAGGATCAACTGTATATGGTGTGTGTGTGTGTCTGTAAAGTTTAATTCACATAGTTCTCACATAATGTGCTTAGAAATAGATATTGTTTAAGATAGTAAGAAAGTACTGAATATTATAGTTGGCCAAGGATTCTCCCTCAGGAATAGGTATTGAGTTATCTTGGATGTACTTCAGAATGTTCTTAGATGATCATATAGTTATTTTTGAGTTCATGTGTAGCAGTTTTCAGTATTTAGCCATCCATACTTCTCTGGGTTGTCTTTTCTGGGAGTTGTTTCCTTCCCTCGTCTATTCTTTTCCATCCTATTTATAAAGCCATATATATAATTTATATCTTTGAAAAAGATATTTTCCATAAGTTATAATGTCGGGTGAATAGAACGATCTATGTTAGTCAATTACCTAAATAGTGTGCAAGTGTCTGAGAGAAAAGTATCTACTGACGACCAGGCTTCAGCGACTGAGTGTGATATTTGACATACAGGTAGTTCTCACTTTGCAAAAAGGGGTGAGAACATCAAAATGACCAGGAGTGCTGAAACCATACAAAGTGACCTTAGCAGTCAGTGGGAAAAATTACAATTTTCCTGTGATCTTTAAAATTTTTGTCAAAATATTTAAAACTCTCTTAGTTATGAATGCATAGAGAAATGAAAAATAGAAAAACTAATATTTATTTAGTAAAGTGTAATTTTAAAACATTAGAAACACTAATAAACAACATTTTATTGCTTTGTAAAAACTATATCATGGATAGTTTGAACAGCATTTGCATTCTTCTTGTCATATGAAATGATGCAGAGCAAGCATTTTTGCTGGGCCTTAGCAAAGAAGTACTCCTTTCTAAATTGGAATTAATTTCCAATATTTTATCCTTTTCACTTTCAAAGTGAAATATCTTCATGAGTCTTTTTATGTGAAGATTTTTGCGATGCCATTTGCTCTGAGACATCTTCCCTTTTGTCACTAACAGTTTCCTCATTTACCTTGATAAGTTCACCTTGGCTAATTCCCTCAGGCGGCATGTTTGGAGTTTCCATGCAGTGCCCGAGGTCCCTCCATTGGCTATTCTCCTGTAACTCTTATGTTGGATTTGAGTTTCAATCTCAGTCTTAATCACATTGCATTTCTTCACTACACTTTCATCTTTGTTGGTGAGTCTCTCTTTTGATTAGCCATTTTGCAATTGTCATATGGGTTTATCGCTGGAAGACAATTAGGCAAGACAACTACATGCTTTGCTGTTTGTGTGTGAACTTAATAACAGATGATCAGGGACAAATTTTAAAAGAAAAAATGTAATTGGTCACTGATGATGACGTGAATCTGTTATTTGTAGAGCAATTCATAGACTAAAGAGCTGGCAGCTAAGTTTGTGCTTTATGCAAATACACTTAATATGACATGGTAACTGAAATCTGAGCCATGTTGTTGGGAGGACCTGTGTTATTTAAATAAACCTTGGTACCTGGTTTGTGTGTAGCAAGAAGTGCATATTTAGACTTTGTAATCTTTTCATGCAAATTATTTTGTCTTTAGCATATGTATTCTATTTGTGGACCCTAAAACTTTAAAGGTGGTGTTCTTTTGTTTGTTTCCAAGGAGTCCTGTTTCACTCCTGTTCATTGAATGTATTCATCAGCAATGGCTCTGTGGCTGGGGAATGGGGATTGCCAGTGATTTCTTATGTAGGAAAGATATTTCAATCTATTATTTTTCCAATACAATATTGGATTACATTTCTTCTGTTTGATTCTGAAATTCTATTGTCTTCAACATGAAACTAGATTTTGTACATTATTATTGAAGATATACTGAAAACATTTTTATTTAACATTTAAAATATTTTAAGTTAATGAAAAAATAATTCATAGTTTAAGAGATTTGAATTTATTTTACACCATGTGGTTAACTATTAGAAAAAAAAACTACTTTGATATATACATTCAATTTGAAAGTATAGAAGTCAATACACATGGCACTATGACATCTTTTAAATTGAGTGGGTTTATGCATCTGGGAATGCTAATTAATAGTACTGATATAACAAATACCATATTTCATGAGTAAGTGCATAGCATCTTTTGTTTTATTTTTTCAAAATCATTCTTTATGCTCATTTGAAAACCCTCAGATCTTTTTTCCTATTGATGATTCAGCTTAACATGAATGTGAGCATCAAGCATGAGGTTGTATAGCATTTAATATGTTTTCTTATTTAAATTTTAACAACGTAACTACAAGATTCTAAATTTTTTTTATAAAACAAAGAATATTAAAAACACTTCTACAATTTCAGTTTTTCTGATCTAACACTATAAGTATACTTTCCCCTGTTACGTGTTCTCATGGTTACAACACAGTTCCATTTATTATTCATTCATTCAATTGATATATGTCTAGCCTAATTCTCATGGATGCAACTTTAGGGGAGACAAAGAAAACAATAACATTACAGATGAACCAATTATATAGTATTTTAGAAGGTAATAGATGCAATAGAGAAAAATAAAGCAATTTTATGTAGTAGTTAGTGTCCAGATAGAGTCTAGGGAATGAGCAATGTGGGTGTCTGTAGGAAGAGCATTTCATACAGAAATGCAAGGTCCTGAAGTGAAAACCTGCCTACTATATTGATGAAATGAAGGAGAACAGGGATGGTAGAACATAGTAGTGGAGTGTTGAATAGAGAAGGTAAGATCAGAGAATAGCAAAGCGTCAGTTAGTATAAATTCTTGTGAGCCATTGTAAGAACTTTGGTTTCTACCCTGAGAGAGTTGGGGAGCCACTGAATGATTTGTAGAGGGGATACATATCTGACTCTTACTAACAGAATTGCTCTGGTGTTATGCTGAGGACAACTAAAGGGGAATAAGAGTAGGAATAGGGAAAGCAGTTAGGCAAGTATTGTAAGTTAGTGAAAAAAAATGATACTGGCTTGGACAAAGATGGCAGCAGTAGAGGTTTTAGGAAGTGATTAGATCCTACTTTAAAAGTAGAGATGATTAGATTTGCTGATGGATTTGATATAGAGTATGAAAGAAGAGATGAGTCAAGAATTCTTGGCCGGGCATGGTGGCTCACGCCTGTAATCCTAGCACTCTGTGAGGCCGAGGCAGGCAGATCATTTGAGCTCAGGAGTTGGAGACCATCCTGAGCAAGAACGAGACCCTGTCTCTATGAAAAAAATAGTAAAGAAATTAGCTTATATATATATATAAAATTAGCCAGGCGTGGTGGCGCATGCCTGTAGTCCCAGCTACTCAGGAGGCTGAGGCAGGAGGATTGTTTGAGCCCAGGAGTTTGAGGTTGCTGTGAGCTAGGCTGACGCCATGGCACTCTAGCCCAGGCAAGAGAGTGAGACTCTGTCTCAAAAGAAAAAAAAAAAGAAAGAAAGAATTCTTCCAGGAGTTTTTACCTGAAACTCATATTTTTGACCTCAGAATACTACAGGAGTAAGTTTTGGAGGGAATGACAGTTTGGGATGTGTAAATCTGAGATGTCTATTAGACACTCAAACAGAGATGTTGAGTAGGTTGCTGGATTTAGAACTCTTGAATACAGCTGAGGAGTTTAAACTAGAGATATTAATTACAGTTTGATAAGCTTATAGGTCATATCTACTTTATTTCCTCGTGTCCCATACCTACACAACATCTAGCATTTAGAAGGTAATCAAGAAACACCTATTGAATTGTATGATGATAAATGTTTAACCATAGGTGCTTCTGGAGAGATTTCAGGCAGTAGCCACCTGTGAGGAATACTGCTCAAAGGTCAAAAAAGTTGAAGGCTGAAATACCCACCAGATTTCACAATATGGCTCTTTGGATAGAGTTTTGGGAAAAGAACTCAGATTCAAGTGGCTTGAAGAGCAAATAGCAGATAGGAAATGGAAATATAGAATATAAGCAACTGATAGTTTTATGCTTATTAGACCTTTTTTATTTGTAGAAATTTATGGGGTGGCAGTGTAATTTTGTTATATGGACATAGTGCATAATGGTAAAGCCAGGGCTTTTAGTGTGTCCATCACCAGAATAATGCACATTGTGCCCGTTAAGTAATTTCTTACCATCCACGCTCTCCCACCCCTCCCCTTTCCAAGTTTCCATTGCCAATCATTCCACACTCTATGTCCATATGTACACATTATTTACCTTCCACTTATAATTAAGAATATGCAGTACTTGTCTTTCTGTGACTGAGTTGTTTCACTTAAGATAATGATGTCCAGTTCTATTCATGTTGCTGCAAAGGATATGATTTAATTCTTTTTTATGGCTGAATAGTATTTCAGTATGTATGTATATCATATTTTCTTTAATCAATCATCCATCAGATATTTTCATTTCTTCTTTTGTGAACTTTCTATTTATGTCTTTTCCTCTTTTTACACTGAGATTGTATCTTTTCTTTAGTGTATAAGAATATGTTATATATTTAGAATATGTTATATATGTTTATTTTTTTTTAAACACTGCCTGTTAAATACAATGCAACCTGTCTTAAGATATTCCTTTCTAGTATGATTAATGTAACCTTGACATTAACTGGAGTTCTGCTACTTAAATAAGCACTACCTCTGATTACATCTTACTCAATGATGATCTTGTGTTCATCTATTCAATTAATATGTATTTTTTGCTTTCAGTGTGCTCATGATTAATTTTATAAGAATTAACACTATGATTTTAACAATATTTTCATAGCTCACTAGGGATGTAATTTTAGTGGATGAAAATGGGATATTTTTAAGTCATTAAAAATAACTTCAAATTGTAGAAAGAGCCAAATGTTTACTATAAATTTCCTGAAAGCAATATTTCCCAAAACATAGTTTTAGTTATTATTTTGTAAATAATTAAAAAATACAAAGCAATTGATCTTAGGCTATCAAGTTTATCATCTGGGCTAAATAATAAGTATGACTGTAAAACTAATAAAGAATATTAACTGCATGGTTAGTGACTTTCCTTAGAGTGAAGAGGAATGAGATTGGCTCAAATTAAAGACTGATATAGGATTTTTAAAGAATTTACCAAAGCATTTATATCTACAATATTTACAGCAATGAGGTAAGATTTATTATAATACATTTAGACAATCTATCAGATTGGAGCCTCACTATTTTTCATGACTGTATATTTTTATCTGTTCGTAATAAATTTCAAAAGCCCTCCATAGAGGGTCTATGAATACTTTGCATTAAATAGCTTTATGGAAAAGAATGAAATAGAAGCTTGCTAAAGAAATTTAAAAAAAAAGAATTGCTTATAATATCAATTTGTATCTACTTAGCTATTATTACTATTATTTAGTTTGGTTAAATGTTTCTTTTCATAATTATTCATGTCAGGTGTGTCCATAGGTTTAAAAAATGTAAAGTATATTTTCTGTCTTTGTTAATGCTTTTGTATTATTAGATAAAACACTATTAACTATTCTCTTAAGGTTTACAAGTAAGAAAAAGGGAATGTAATTTTTAAAATTCTTTAATTAAATATTCAGATCAATACTGAACCCTGTGACCTAAAATTTTTCTTTACTATATGTTAATAAAACTTCCTACAGTTTTTAACTTAAGCTCAAAACATGTGCTTAGAAAATGGATCTATAGATCACAATATTTGTATTTTATTGGAAAATGGATCTATAGACCACAATATTTGTATTTTATTAACTGCTCTATTAATAGTTTTCTATTTTCTACATTGTCAATAAAAACATAGGTAATATATATGTAAGATGTATCACGTGTAGATGTAATATATATATATATAAAAGCCAGTGCCATGTTCTAACTTGCTGGAAGGCAATGACTTTGTCTAATCAAACCCTGCAGTTTCCGCTTTTGTTAGGAGGCACAATGGTTTAGGGGTTAAGAGGAGCACAGACCCTGGAGTAAAGCAGGGGTTTGAATCTTGATTCTGCTTGAAGATCTTAGTTTAACATCTTTTAGATCAATGTTATATCTACATGCTACATTTCTTTTTCATTTCTTTTCTATTTCAGCATATTATGGGGGTACAAATGTTTAGGTTACATATATTGCCCTTTGCCCCACCTGAGTCAGAGCTTCAAGCATGTCCATCCCCAGACAGTGTGCACTGCACCTATTAGGTGTGAATATACCCATCCCCTCCTACCCCCATGTTACATTTCAAAATGGCAAATTGGAAAAGGATAGTGGAGAGAAAAGTAAATCTTTATTGGCAAATAACTCCAGCACCATGACAGTGTGTGTCACTGGCGGGGGGTGGGGGACGAAATGGGGTGGGGGTGAAGTCGTCTTCCAGGCAAGAAGAAAATGCGTAGAACCAAAAAATGAATTCTTAATCAATAGGAAAGCAGTTTTGCAGGAATTTGTAACAAAGCAGAAGGAAATATGCCTCAGAAAAAGACCAGAACCTTATTCACTATTCACTATTTAGTAGAGTTGTTAGTATTTAATATTATTTAGAAATTGAAAATAGAAAGCAAGCAATTTTCCCAGTGCAGAATGTGTACTGAACATTTCAAGGAAAACTCTTATATTAAATGTGTAACCATTGGCTTAAAGTTCTCCATTTGTAAGATATAGGTGTTCATTAAGTAAATACCTATAATCCTTTTAGATCTAAAATTTTTAAGAGTCATGAGAGACTGCAAGCATTTTACTGTGGCTGAAGGAAAGCCATATGTGCCTGAGTGACAGCTGAAATTGTTTTCAAGCTCAGGGGATCTTTTGGTTTTAGGCAGATGGACAGAGTGAATTGAATATATTTTTCCATTTAGGCTGAGATAATACAATTCAATTTATATGAAATGGGTGTAGAAACCACTCAAGATTAAATAATTGAAGTGTTCATACTGCAGCTTAAATGATTTGTTCCTTTATCAATGAGAACCAATTATGGATTATTTAACCTTTATAATTTCAATAAAGCATTCATTGCATAGGAAAAATAATTTCTGTAAGCATATGCTGTTAACTCTATTCTCTGCTAAGGCAATAAGTCCATGCAAACATAATCAAAGGCATGTAACTCAGATATATCAATCTCACAAGGTTTAACTTTGCAAACTTTAACCTCTAAACTAACTGCAAATACCACAGGGACAGTTTTTCCAGTTCACATTTGATAAGACATCAATGCAGAAACATTCTATGGATTAGTAAACTGTTGAGAGTTTACTGTTATATTTATATAATCTTTGATTCTAAAAATTATCTTAAACAGGTTTTTCTCTATCTCTTTTTATCAACTGTCTGCTCAAGTAAGAGTATTCTTTTAAATAAATGTTAAAAGAGACTTTCAGTATTTGATCTGAGAGTCCTTAAGATTTTATAGCAAATTTTATGCTCCAAAATTTTGTATACTTTTTAATAATGAAATGTTTTCTAATAAAGAAATGGAAAGTATGAAATAGTAAAGTATTAATTCAAACCAGTGAGTGTAATAAAATAGTACTACATGATCAGTTAAAATAGCTTCAAGAGACCATTTCAGAAGTGTTAGTGGGAAGAAATTGGAAAAATATATGAAAAAAGTTTTTTCTTCAGAAGTGAAATACCAGATTCTCATGCACTAAAGTTTTCATTATATTTTGTATAGTATTATCAAAATTTTAAGAAGATTGTAAGCATTTTATAACATTATATGCTAAACCTCTCCCCTGATCACAACATTAAAAACCACATACTTATAAGAAATAAAGAAAGAAAGAGACCAGAACAGAAAAGAAAGATGCTAAAACCAAAGAAACATTCATTTCTATCTTTGTGGAATAAAATTAGTGGCAATTTCACTTGTTCCTCTGCTTGCGTCTGATTTTGATCGTTTCTTTGCACCCACTTCTATCCTAGCAGACACGAAGGGGTGAATATGTGTGGAAAACCACAGACAAAGGAGAAAGGGAAAACTGACAATTTCAGAACTTTTACAAAGTGGGATTTTGTGTTTATTTATCCTAGTTAGTGGCTACTAGCCACTGACTGGTCCTTCAACCTAATCCTCTCAGCCTGGCATATGAAAATATTTCTATATACTTATGTTATTAATATTTATGTGCTATTGCAAAATAGTAAACATTGAGGATGGATTTATGGAAAAAACTGATATTTTTCTTATTTTTTTCTCATAATGACAGCTAAACTGTAGTAAGAATTAATATTTAAACATTTTATTTTGAAATAGGGTTGTTAATGTAAAAAAAAGTGCTGTTTTCTTTTCACAAATGAGAAAATTGAGACTTGCAGTTAAAGTGACATGACCTCCGTGTATTCCCCAGGCAGCTGCCCATCACAAAACTGAGACTGGACTCGACTGTTCCAGGTCGTTTTTACCACACTGTTGAACTAAGGTGTAACCAGCTTTCCATCACAGGTAGGAATTCATTGTTGCCATTCCACAAGTATCTATATTTCATAATGTTCAATATGAGAAAGCAAATGTACACAGATTTTTAAAAACTTAAACATGGGAACAAATGTTTGGGGTTCATTTAGCTCCTATTCATTGTTTTAAGCATCTCAGAATCCCCACTGTAGATGGAAGAACATTCTAAAAAATTATCTTAAGTAGTGTGTCTCATTTTTAAACCATTTATTCCTTAGGCTTTATGTTGCCCGTTATCTGAAAGATGTGGTCACACACAGCCAGGCACGGGTTCTACACAGTTCATGGAAACTGCTAGTTGACAGCAGTCTTTTGGGGGAAGCCTGCTGCCTCTGATAGATCCTCTAAGGCTGGGGGAAGGGACCAAAGAAGTGTTGGCCTTGGGGCAAATTTAAGGATGGCGGCGGGGGCGGGGGGGAGGGGGACCAGTAGGGATGAGGACCAGCAGACCAGACCGGGAGGAAAGGGTGGAGGATGACTCATTGTCCATTTCTCTGCCAGTGACTGACAGGAAACAAAAGCACATTTTGCAGAGCATATAAATTTTGTGTAATGGCTTGAAGTCACTTGAGAAAGTATGCTAGTGTTAAATGTTCCTAGCTAAGTTTGTCCTACCTGGCATGGCAGAGCCTCACGTCTCCCTCATTCGCCACCTCCAGTCCCTCTAGATGCCCTTATTAGGGCTCAGGGACTTAGGATGGGAGTCAGAGAGGCCCTGGAGTGAGGGGCTATGAAAGGGTCAGTGACCTCCTTTCTCCAAAACTCTTTACTTTTGTGGATCCCCTTTTGCCACCGTTTCCTTAGTAACCATGTCCCACTGCCCAGCTCTCTTCCCTCCTTTCTCTGTCCCCAGTCCCCTCACCTGTCCACCGCGATGGCCGTCATGGAGTAGATACTGGCGAACACAGCCGTGATGGGGAAGAAGTTCTGGAAGCGGCAGTAGGTGGCTCCGAAGTACCACTCGCTGTGCAGCGCGTAGATGAAGTTGACCAGCGCGTTGAAGGCGGCCATGGAGGCGTCGGAGAAGGCCAGGTTCACGAGGAAGTAGTTGGTGACGGTCCTCATGCGCTTGTGGGCCAGGATGATCCAGATGACGACAAGGTTTCCGAACACGGCCACGGCCACCACCGCGCCGTACGCCAGGGACCAGAGCGCTATGCGCCAGGACGGCTGCACGAACTGGTTGGTGAAGTTGGCGCGCCGCGCGGCGGGCGCGGGGGACGCGGCGGAGGACACGGCGGCGGGGGAGGAGGAGGACAGGTCGCCGGCCGGGGACAGCAGCTGCAGCCACTCGGCGCCCACGGCGGCCCCGGCCGCGAGCGCCGCGCTCAAGTTCTGGGCGCTCCCGGCCCCGAGGGTCCAGTCCTCGGCTGCGGCCGGAGAAGCCATCGTCTGGGGTCGCCGCAGCCCGAGCTTCCTCCTGCCTCCCGGTCACTGCGGTGCCCAGAGCGGGAGAGGATGCGCCGCAGCCCGCGCTGGCTCAGGGACTCGGAGTCCGCGGGTGATGGGGAGCGAGAGCCGCACGTCGTCCCAGGAGCGAAGATCAGACGGTCCGGGGGAAGGGATGGAGGCTGACCCCGAGGGCGGACTCAGGTCGCGCGGGGGCTCGGGCCTGAGGACTGAGGACCCCGCGCCGCGGTCGCGCCTTATAGCCTCCTGGAGCCCCTGCTGGGTGACGTCGCGGGCTGCGGGGCTGGCGACCCCTCGCGGGCCGTGATTCGCGCTCCCGCCCTGCCTCCCGCCCTCAGGGTTTCATGCATTCGCGGCTCGTCTCCAAGCAGCCAAGATAGGGCTGCCCTTCCTCGGCTGTACTTAAAACCTGCCCAAGATTGTTTTCCCTCTTTCAACTTCAGGATATTTTGCTGCGGTTCCTGCTCTCAGACATTTACAATGGGCTGTTCTTTACTATCCCAATTAAATCATTCACCCGCGAGGCAAAGGCAAGGTCCCCCAGAGTGCACGGGGATGGAGCCTGCTGCAGGTTGTGGGCACAGTGAGCCACACGTTTAGGTGTCCCTGGATTTTGGAATTTCATTCAGCTTTCTGCTCCTGTGTTTGTATTTTCACATCTCGGATCCCTTTTCCTCCAGCTCCCACTTTTGATGGCTACTCATTTCTCCTCTTTCTCTAACCCCTGTCCGCAGTCAGTCCTCTCAGCCCCCATCCGTGCAGGCATATAGAGACCACGATTGATTTCTCCTGGAGAATTCTGCCCAGGATGGAACGTAATAACACACTAAATCAGAAATTCTGAGATGTAAGTTTTCTTGAAACAGGATGACAACACTTAGATTTCTACGTTTTCCTGGGTTGAATGTATCCTGCGAGCACTGTAAATACATACACTTGGTTATACTATTCCAGACATTTGGTGCCTTGGTTTTCAGGGCCTGACATAAGGACACAATGATGAGGATGTGCTAACTAAGGAAATTACTTTGGTTTCCTGGGCAAATGGTTGGACCTGGCTTCTGAGCTTTGCTTGGGAGCAGTTCGGCTACACCATTGGGCAAAGTGCAAGCTGGAAGGACATAGTTTGTGCTTAGATCAAAATTAATCAGGAGATTCTAGAGCCAAAACTCTCCTTTATTAGTGTTTTGGAGGCAGATGTATAAATTTAAGGTTAAACATATTTATAGCAACCTCCTGAATATACTTGAACTATTTGAACCTCTGTTTGCTCATTTGAAAATGAAAATTTAAAAAAATCTGATTTACAGCATAGGTATGGGATAAGTAGTTTCAACAGACTTCCTTCAACAACCAGGCAGGAGGAAGATCTCAAAAAATGTTAGCACTCTTCCCTCTAGTTATCATTGTGCATTACATCTAAACATTTTCAGGTGAAATGAATCTGAGCAGCAAGTTTTATGAAGAGAAGGTAGCTTGTGATTTGTAGACATTCTGCATTCTTTAGTTTCCCAGTTCAGAACATATTCTTCAAAAACCCTGCTGTGATTATTGCACAAATGAACTTAAGGAGACCGTTAATGAATAGTGTTTTCCTTCTAACGGTTTTTATGTCTAAATAGATAGTGTATAGTAATAATTTTAAGCAACCTGATAGTAATTATCACAGCCTTGATAAAAACCTGCTTTAAAATAAATGCACACTATACATGATAGTTATCAAATGTTACTTTTCCTATTTCTTCCCAGAGAGGCCTGTGAAAATATGTGATACATCATAAGTAAAGTCAATCAAATTTCACAATTTCTGCTTACTAATTTTAAATTAAACCATTTTCTTTTGAAAGATTACTTCCTTCTTCTAATTTACCAACTAAGAATTACTTGAGTTGTTACTACAAATGAAAGCCTTTTCCTTCCCCAATGATATCAAGGAGAAATTTAAAAAAAATAAATCTCTTTGTATGACACACAGCACTTATTCAAGATTACAAAATAGTTTATATGATGGCAGGGTAATTAAGTTTATTTAGATCAAATTTTTAACAAAATTATTTAGTTTTATAGAAATACATTCATTTTACATTGTTACTTTACTTATAATACTTACAGAGTATGATAAGCCTGCATTTCTGTCTTCATTGGGTTACATAGTAGTAGAAGGGATATTATAAGATGGTTATAATGATAGCTATCATGTGATAATAATGAAACTAGAAGTAGATACAATGAAAGAGGTTTAAAGAATTTCTTTCTTTCAGAGGAGGAGGGGGATTCAGTGCATGATTCTCCTTCTTAGATCTGCCTTATGTAGAGAGAATCTCTCTGGATCCCAATAGGGTAGTCAGTGCTCATTTATTGTCTGTAATTTCTTAGATATGTATTGAGTAAACTTCCTTTCTGGTGCTATGGAAGGTACTGGGAATATAGCAATGAAGCAATCAGATATGAGCCCTATCCTCATGGAGCCTGTAGTCTAGCAGTGTTTTTGACATTAAAGCTAGTATAAGAATAGGAAAGTATAGTGAAAAATGGGAGTGTTTAACTGCATAGGAGGATGTTGTGCCCATGGATTCTGGATTCTGCCAACTTCTCTTTAAAAATTTTCTTTATGAGGATGGAATGAAGTTCCAAAAATGGATATAGACTTACCAGAAGTGCATGCCTTAAAAATGAATAGGTTTAGAAGATAATGACTGAAGGTGAGGTTTCCTGACTTAGAAGACAATTTGGTGAATAATCTTCTCATGGTAGCTCCAGATTCTGAATCCTGTTCTCATCTGAGCCTATTCAGCTGGTTTCCTAATCTTTCCTCATTCACCTTCTCTTACCTTAAGAACTCCAGAAGTCTTAGCCTTGGGTCACTGAGGGAAGGGGCAAAAGAGCAGAAGAAATGGTAGAACACCAGAAGCTATTTCTTACAGCATAGGATCCTGTACTTTGGAATTTAAAGCTTGTGAGTGTGTGGGAGCCTACGCCTGTGCAAATGTATGAGGACGCTGGGAGATGAGGCAAGCATGGTAGATGACTTGGTAGGCGATGTTAATAGGTTTCAGATAGCAACAAACTAAATCCATTTGATTGCATAAGTGTAATACAAATTATGATCATTTATGTGGATGTTTACTGTTTATTCCCAATGACCGAGATGTATTTATGTATTTTATTATGAAGTGTTATATTTAGAAAATTTTATTTCTTCTAAATTTTATTTGCTACATTTTGCTTAGGATACATACTGGTAACATGACCCAATCACTTGCTAACTACTATAATAAGAGAATGGATACTTGTCAGATGTTAATTGTATTTTTCTTTCTTACAGATCAAGGGCACCTAGTGTGGTATATTCCATACTTGAATTTTTATTTTAACAGGTCTCCCCAAAATAAGCATAATAGGGTGAAATTTCAGATTGTGTTGCTGGCTAGTGGAAGAGTTATTTTGGGGAAGAAAAGCATGTCAAAATTCCAGATTTCTGTCTCTGACAACTTTCTATTTGATAGTTCTCTCACCTTTTTAGTTTTAGGATGTTCGTTATTTGCCCCTATATTGAGATTTTTTTCTTTCTTATCAATTTCATGTCCTCATAGCCCAGCACTTTGATCCTTGCTTTATGCTTCTTTTCTTTGTTATTTCATCAGAATGACTTTACAATTATATTACAGTCAAGCTACTAAGTATTGCTCGCAATCAATCAATCAGTGCAACTTCACCTAATTACGCTGACAGGAGCTCCTTAAAAATGCTTGCTTTTTATCAGACACTTTCCCCTGTGGGCCTGTCATCAACTCCCATTTCCAAAATTCTTATCAATTCCTCAAATCTCTTCCTTCTCATGCTCAGCAAATGATGCTGTCTCCTGTTTACCTAACAAAATTAAAAACTATCAGTCAATACGTTTTTTTTTTTTTGAGACAGAGTCTCACTTTGTCACCCTGGCTAGAGTGCCGTGGTGTCATTTTAGCTCACTGCAACCTCAAACTCCTGAACTCAAGCGATCCTCCTGCCTCAGCCTCCTGGAAAGCTGGGACCAGAGGGATGAGCCACCACACTTGGCTAGCCAATACGTTTTATATTTCTGTGCATTTTATCCATCTTTTCATCATTTGTTATTGTCCCAGTGAAAGTGGTTTCTTTCCTCCTAAAACCTATTCTTTGATGTGTGCTACTTGTTTTTTCAATCATTCCTCTTTTCCTCTCTCTTCAGCATCTCATTCTTTTTTCCCCTTTTCTTTAGTATTGAGACATATTTGAGGATCTACATTAAAAGAGCCCTTTTTTGACCACATCCCCTTATAATGACCACTTATATCTCTTCTTTTGTTCCTAGATGAGCTTCTTTAACAAAATATTTAAATTCAATATTTCCACCTCCTCCCCTCAAAATGTATTTTTAAAGTATTAAATACATGATACTTTCTGTCAATTTATTGCCCTATCAATTACCTGCATGGTAAACCAAATAGTCACTTTTCATCCTTAACTTTTTTTACCTTTTTGTAGCAGTCGCATTTGACATTTGTATTTGTTTCCCAGGTCATTGACCACAAGTGAGCAGCTTAAAACAACAGAAATTTATTCTCTCACAATTTGGGAGGCTAGAAGTCTGAAATCAAGTTGTGGGCAAGGTTAATCCTTCTGGAGTTTCAGGAAACTCTGTCCTAGCTGCTGTTGGTTACTGGCATCCTTTGCTGTTCCGCAGCTTGTAGATGCAGCATGGCAGCCTCCACCACCGTCATCAGATGGTGTCCCCGTGTGCCTCCACGTCACCTTCCGTGTGTGTGTCTCTGTGTGCGCATTTCCCTGTCTTATAAGGACAGCTGTCGTTGGATTATGGCCAACCCTGAACCAGTAAGCCTCATTTTAACTTGCTCCCTTCTGCAAACACCCTATTTCCAAACAAAGCCACGTTTGCATGTACTGGAGATTAGAACTTAAACATGCTTTTTTTCCATGGGTGGCATAATTCTGCTCACCACAGTCTGCCCTCTGGTTCCTCAAAATTCTTATATTTCTCCTGTGCAAAGTGTATTCATCCCGTCCCAACACCCTCCAAAGTCTTAACCCATTCTCCACCGTCAACTTAAAGTTCAAAATCTTATTTAAATATCAACTCAAAAATCTCCAAGTCTCATCATATAATTCAGACATGTGGGTGTAGTCCCTCCTTGGGCAAAATTCCTCTTTATCCTTAGGGCTTTGAAACTAGAAAACAAGTTATCTTTTTTCAAAATACATTGGTGGGACAGGAATAAGATAGACATTCCTATTCCAAAAAGGGGGTGATGGAAGGAATAAAAGGATCACTGGTCTAAAGCAAGTTTGCAACTCAGCAAGGAAAATTTTAGGGCCTGAGAATTATGATCTATGGCTTGATGCTCTGTGCTCTGGGTCTGTGGAGGCCCCACTCTAGTCTCAGTTGCATAACAAATAAATTATTCACATGTTCACAGAGAGAAGAAAGAATTTAAAGATAGTTACCTCTTTGATATCAGTGGGTACTGTTGGGTTTATGATTGTTCATGATTTTAATTTTTTTATTTGTACACATCTCTGTATTTCTACATTTATATTGTCTATATAGCTTTAAAACATCTAATACTAAAAATGTAAATTATAAATAAAAAGAAGATCTGGATTAGAAACTCTTTGATGTTGCACGAAAAGGGACAAAAGAAAAATGATATTTGAATCTGAATGACTAGTTAGAAGAAATATCTTCTTTATCCTGATTACCTTACCAAACAAAAATCCCAGATGAACATTCATTAAGTCTCTGATATTCTTGACTAAATAACTTACTAGCTAATTGACTCTGATGACATATTAATGGTATTACTATAGTATCTTCAAAAAATATCAAAACATATTTTAACAAAAATCAGACACTACACACTAATTATCAAATTAATGTTCTACACTTCAGTAAACTGTGGCTTCGAGGTAACCAATGAACCAATAGACATCTCATCTTTTGTTATTTATTTATTATTTTACATGTTAAAACATTGTAATTTTTATTTTTTTAAATATTTTAAATTGATGCATAATAAATGTACATAGTTTGGGGGTACATGTCGTAATTTAATACATTCATATAATTTGTAAACATCAAATCAGTGGACCTTAAATATCACCTTAAATATTTGTCTTTTGTTTATGCTAGAAACATTTGGATTATTTTCTGCTAACTATTGTGGAATGTATGATGGATCACTGTAAACTATTGTTACTGTATTGAACTGTCTGACACTAGGTCTCATTTCTTCTATGAAGCCATATCTTTGTACCCATTAATCAACTTCTCTTCATCCTCCCCACACCTCTACCCTTCCCAGCCTCTGATAGCCACCAATCTACTGTCTATCTTCGTTAGATCCTCTTTTATTACTTATTTTTTACTCCTCCTAGGAAACAATGAAAAGCACAAGATTTGGAAACCGAGAGGTTAGGGGTTGACTGGAGGCTGTGATGCTGTTAGTTAACTGGCCTTACCTTCTTTCAGGCTCCATTTCATCCTTGTAAAATTGTGATAATTATGTTTAGCTATAGATATTTTGTACAAAATGTCTACTATATATGGGTACTAAATATATAATGCCTACATTAATTGAATTCAGCTTCCAAGTACGGAAAATTATTTTGATAAAATAATAGTTCACATTTATTGAGTACTTTGTATATTCCGGGCAGTGTTCCAAGCAGGTTCTTTACATTAATTGACTTATTTATATATCCTAAGGATCCTATATGATGATATTGTTGCTATTGCCATTTTTGGATTAAAACCTATACTAAGGCACCTTATTATATAATCTTATACCTATATACATATATAATAAGATATAAGGAGATTAAGTAACTTATCTGAAGTCACATACAATATCTAGGAAATAGTGGAAGATAGAATTGTACCCAGAATCTGGCATCGGAGTCTGGAATCTTAGTCACACTATCATCTTTCCAGAAAAACAAACCAGCCAACCATGTAAAGGTTGGCAATCACTTAAAAAATTGGAACTACAACTGAGTGCAATTTAATACATTATTCTTTCCCCTCATTGCTCTCCTGCTAATCAGCTCATCTTAAAGAGAAAAACAAAAGGAGCAAACAAAAAACTATATTAAACAATAAGCATGAACATTATCTAATTAAAGTTGATGGCTCAAAGGTATCATTACTCTGCTCTCTGTCTGAAACAAATAAACATAAAACAATAAAAATAAATAAACACAGACAAGAACGCTTCTTCAGTAGAACCTGTGGATAATCTCAATTTCAGACAATTATAAATGGAGAAGTATGGGCCCATGCAATCAAATATTGTATTAAGGATAAGCAGAGTATTTGCCATAATCCATTTTGTGTTGCTCTAATGGGATACTCGAAACTGGGTAATTTATGAAAAAACAAAAGAGAGATTTTATATCACAGACCTATAGGCTGGGAAGTTCAAGGACATGGCCCTGGTGTCTGGCAAGTTTGTGCTGCATCATGACATAGGTCAAAAGGGAAGTGGACACACGTAAAGAGAGAAAACCTTAGGAGCATCCTGGCTCTGTGACAACTCACACTTGCAGGAGCATTCCTTTGAGAATGTCCTCAGAGGCTGAGAACTCACTTGGTACCAACCCATTCATGATGGATCCACCTCATAATCCAAGCACTTCCCAGAAGGCCCCACTCCCAACACTGCCACGTCAGAGATCAAATATCAACATGAGTTTTGGTGGGGACAATCTCAAACCATAGCACTTAGAATCTAATTATATGGTTGCTCCAAAAGACTGTGTGAGTATTTTTGAGACCTGTGTAACACAAAAGTTGGCAGGGGAGGTCAAATTAAAAGAAGACATGGGAATGAATTCAAGCCATTTTGCCAGAATAGCTTCTAGAATGATATAGAGTAAAGGTAAAGGGTAATTGTCAGTTTTACAACTGCAGATTTAAAGAACCAAAAAAATTTAAGGAGATATTACTCAATAAAATTTAAAAGATGGGAGCTTCATTAAAAGGCATTAAAAATTCATAATCCA
Organism: Lepilemur ruficaudatus; assembly: GCA_963574885.1. Classification (NCBI taxonomy): domain Eukaryota; kingdom Metazoa; phylum Chordata; class Mammalia; order Primates; family Lepilemuridae; genus Lepilemur; species Lepilemur ruficaudatus. The sequence continues at coordinate 34,410 of CAUYRT010030800.1, forward strand.
TAGTAGATCATTCATCAGAAAGTATTCAGTGGTAACAGAATTACAGAACTAAACCCAACCTTCCTAGGACCAAGACCACAACTTAGGCTTTTACTTTACACTGTTTTGGCAAATAGCTGGCTCAGAGAGAACTACCTCTGCCCTCACCCCCTCACACATTCAGAGATAAACAATAATTAATAAAATGTCATCAATTACCTCTCCAAAGTTTTTATGCAGAATAAAAAAATTAAAAGAAGAAAAGAAACACGATCAAGAAATGTAAGATAAAGAGCATCTTAAAAAGCCCATAAAGTTTATGAATAGAAGATGAAGAAATTTAAAGCAATATTCAATTAAATTAAACCCCGAGAACAAAGAAATTTATTTAAAAAATCATATGAGATGCAGAAATAAAAATAGCTTTGCAAGATACAGAACATGGAGGGCAGGTTTGAAAAGAATCAAACACAATTTAGTTGGTAAAACTAAAAATAATTTGACAAGATTATAAAGACTATTATGGCCATAGAAGAAAAGAAGTGATCTGACATATGCATAAATAGAATTTCTGAAGAGGAGAATTAAATATATGGAATGGAAAACTATGCAAAAATACTATATATATTTATTAAATATGATAGGAAACTTTTCCTAAAGAAATGCAACTAAATCTAGATATAGAAAGATTTGTCATGCCGCAATCACAATTTACAAAAAAAGAATCAAGTCAAGATATATTCAAATTAAGTTAGTAGATCTAGATCTCTGGATGAGGAAACAATATTATATGTAACAGTAAAAAAACATCAAATCACACATAAGTTTAATAAATCAATTAGGCTTTAGAATTTTATAAAACAACATTACCCATTGGAAGACAGTTGAGAAATTCTTCAAATTTCTTTCTTCAAATTTCAAATAAATACATGTTCCAAGAAATTTATATACATTTATTAAACTCATGTTTAAATATAAAGGTAGCAGAAACGAATGTTTCCAAGAAGAAAAAGCATGAATATTCCAACAGACAAACCAATAGAAGTCAGATAATTTCTTTGGAATTAAAATCCAGCCAACAAAAGAAGGACTGAAGAAGCTATGATTTAACACATTGACTGCCACACTAGAAATATTAGAGTAAGAACTCCTAAACATTGTCTCCTCAATAAAAGCAATAATAGTGGTGGAAAAATATGTCAAAATCAAAAATTTTTTCAGAACTCTGGAATAATCAAAAGGCTTGCAAAAATCCAAGGAGCATTTATGCAAGAGAAATGGCTAAATCTTAGGAAAAAAAACCTTCATATTTTCCTTGGGAATGGCAAGAAGGGGGCAGAGAATGTCACATTTTGTTATCTTACTAATGATTTGGGGATCTCAGAATACATCACAGGGGCATTAGCAAATAAATAGAATAATAATCAAGTAAATTACATGTCATAGAAGGCATTTCTGAAACATAACTTCAGATTTTAATTTTGTTTTACATTAGCCCAAATGTAAATTATTTTTAGTAATGCTAAATTATATTTACTTAGATGTCAAAACAATTGTTTAAAATTTAAAAATTATTAATCAGACTATTGTTTTGTTTATGCAAAGCTATAGCCCATTGTATTTGTGAATGTAATAATTGCTTTAAGTAGATAATATATTTAAATATAAATTTATTAATTCATTTATATTAACCATATAAACTTATATAACTTTTTTGTCATCAAGCAAGATAAACATTTACTGAAAAATTATATCTTTAAGAGAACAGATGGATGTTTAACCAATATAGCGCTGTTTTACCACTCTTTAAAATTTATATTTATCCTATGATTAGTCTAGCTTAACAGCTAAATATTAAATATAATTGACTAATATCATAAGAAGTTGCATGATTTAGAGACTATGAACCTAAACACTACTATTACTTTTATTTTAAAATGGCTTCCTAAGCATTTGTCATTCACATTTGAATTTTTGAGGGAACTAAATAGAGCAGAATCTTGATTTTATTTGCTCTCTGAAATTCCCATTGCTAAAATCCAAAAACCTGAAGAAAGGTAGTCTCTTGATAATGAATTTGTAATACATTATGCTCAGGAGATACTGACTTGGAATTAAAACTCAACTTGACATTTTAAAATATTAAATTTACTATCAGTCAGAACATCCTTTAGAACAGAACATTTTCATTGAGTCTACTGCAAACTATTTTAGTTTGGCATTTAGGACTCAATGACTTCGGAAGGACATTTGTCCACGGAAGTTGATTGTTTCCTTCCTATTCTCTACTGAACAATATCATAGCTTAAAAAGTGAACTCCATCCTCACTCCCTAATGTGTTGTTTATTAAATACTCTATCATGAAACAGATATTTCTGAAACAATAACTCCCCTTGATATTATTTTATCCTGGAAATATAGCAAATACTAGTGTACTTAATTAACAAAATAAAATTTGCAGCAGCATCAGAGCTTTCTTAATACTTTGGTAATATTGAAGCATCCTTAGTAAAATAATTAACCTGTTAGTTCCATGTGCTCCTATCAGTAGTTACATTAGTTATATTGAGATTTCCATGGCAAGGATTTGGCCTGATGAAAGCAAATATTAGAGAGGCCAAAACACTGAATGCCTAAAGAGTATGTGATTAGGAATACTTTTTCTTCATCTCAGGTCATTAGAACAAGGCACTGGATTTTCTAAGCATTATAATCTTTTAATTTCAATTTTTCTTGACAGAAGTCCAAAATTTTTATTGTGACTTTTCTCCAAATCAAGCTTTGTGGAGAAACAGAGTTAATATCAAAACTGGAAAAAAAATAGACATTTCCTCTTTTCTGTGTGTTCAATTCTGTTCATCAACAATCTTCTTTAGATCACTTTATCTCTGAGTTCTATTTAACATGACACCTATTCAAATGATCTCTTATTCATGTCATTGTCTTACATACAGCTCTGCATTGGTTCTTTGGGATACTGCAAATCAGATTTGCCTCCTCTTCTTTTTCTTTTTTTGATTTTTTTAAATTTCAGCATATTACAGGGGTACAAATGTTTAGGTTACATATATTGCCTTTGCCCTACCCAAGTCAGAGCTGCAAGTGTGACCATCCCCCAGACGATATGCACAATGTACCTATTTGGTGTGAATATACCCATCCCCTCCTCCACCGTCCCCCCTGCCCGACACCTGATGAATGTTACTACTGTATGTGCACATAAGTGTTGATCAGTTAATACCAATTTGATGGTGAGTACATGTGGTGCTTGTTTTTCCATTTTGGGGATACTTCACGTAGAATGGGCTCCAGCTCTATCCAGGATAATACAAGAGATGCTATATCACCATTGTTTTGGTGGCTGAGTAGAACTCCATGGTATACATATACCACATTTTATTAATCCTCTCATGTATTGATGGGCACTTGGGTTGTTTCCACATTTTGCAATTGTGAATTGTGCTGCTATGAACATTTGAGTGCAGATGTCTTTTTTATAGGATGTCTTTTGTTCTTTTGGGTAGATGCCCAGTAATGGGATTGCTGGATCAAATGGTAGTTCTACTTGTAGCTCTTTGAGGTATCTGCATATTACTTTCCACTGAAGTTGTACTAGTTTGCAGTCCCATCAGCAGTGTATGAGTGTTCCTATCTGTCTGCATCCACGCCAACATTTATTGTTTTGGGACTTTTTGATAAAGGCTCTATCTCTGTGACTAACTTATTGAATTGAAAGGTGTTATCTTCAATCCCTGAGATTCTTTCTTCCATTCGATCTACCCTGTTCTTCAGGCTTTCCACTATGTTTTGTAATTTCTTGAATAAATTCTTCATTTCCAGAAGTTTGGTTTGAGTTTTCTTTAATATTTCAATTTCTTTAATGAATTTTTCTTCCAGGTCCTGGATTTTGTGTGTGTGTGCAGTTTCTTTGTGTTGGTTATATTTTTTCTTGCATATCATTGAGTTTTCTTACAATCCATGTTTGAAATTCTTCTTCTGTCCTTTTAGTGTTCTGACTTTGGTTGATGTCCATTGCTAGAGAGCTGGTGTACCCCTTTGGGGGTGTGATTTCTGTTTGATTCTTCATACTTCTAGAGTTCTTTCCCTGATTCCTTCCCATGTGGGTCAGCTGTTGCTTCTTACTTTTAGATTTTTGTTTGGATAATGACGCACCCTGTTTAGTCTCTGAGCCAGTAGGTGGTGTTTGTGGGTGAGATTCCACCACACCCTGTAATGAGTCAGTAGATGCAGTAAAAGGGTGTGCAGAATGACCTCCCTGTCAGTAGATGGCGCTTGCTGGGAGGAGCAGACTATAGTGTTGTTTTTGGGTCCTGTAACCAGCTTTGGTTCCTCTGGAGAGGCACTCTAGCACCTCACGTGGTGGGTGGTGCCCTGGGATTTCCAGGTGTGTCCTTATTCTCCACCTCAGTCAGGGCAGGTCTGGGAGTGAGTCTGGGCAGAGCTGGGTTGGGTAAGCCTGCCCTCAAGCTCCACAAATGCTGTTAGCAGGGGTCAGATGTTCTCTGCTTCTGGGCAGAGCAGCCAGGGAGGGGCTGGAATGGCCCCACTCAGCCGAAAAGTCTGTGTGTGGGGGTGGGGCTGTCTGAGACCTGTAGTCTGGAGCAGGCCTCGCTCCTTTCCACCCTCCCCCACTCTGAGGCTTCTCCTGGACCTCAGGCCAGCAGGTCTCCCCTGACTGTGATGTGGGCAGGGGTGGGTGGTTCCCTGCCCAAGATCACAGCTGGGCTGGGCACACGGCCCTCCCATGGGAGGAGGGCTGCCCCTCAAGCACGCTGATCACTTCTGAAGGCACAAAACTCAACAGGCTCATTCACAAATACCCCTCTGTGCCCTGGGGCAATGTGGAACAATGCGATCCAGACCTGGGTGTACAGGATCTGGCCTGCAGGTGTGACCCCTGGCCCCCAGAGATCAATACCTGACCCTGCCAGGGAGAGGAGTGCTGGTCCCAAGTCACGCATGGAGTGCCCAAGCTGGGTTGATATCTCTCCACTTTGGGATTTGCCCCGCTGTCCTGGAGTCACCAGGCAAGCAGCACCTGGGAGGGCCGGTGGGTGGGTATCTCACAGTCTGAGTACCCCTCAGTCTGCTGCAGAGCCCCAAAAGGAAAGGCCCCATTCCTTGCAGATGTCTCCAGGTGGTGGCTAAACTGTCTCTCTCGGCAGCTGCAGGTCAGGTAGGGGAAGGGAAAAATGAAGCAATGTGGCGCCTGCCATTGGGTTGGGGTCTGTGGGATCGGAGGTGCCCCGAGGGCACTGGGAGCCTGGTGCCCTGTCTGCAAGAGGGTCACCACTTGCTGGGCTGGTGTTGGCAGGTCTCTCCAACCATTCAGGAGCCCACCAGCAGTCCGAGACGCAAGGGAGGGGAAATTTGCTCCACCTACCCTTGTCGCTGGTCTCCAAGCTTCTCGGGGGCTCTCTCCTTCCAGTTCTCCTCTGCAACTACTCCCCGTGGAGTCTCCTGTAGTTTCAGGCACCCTTCCTTCTGACCCTCATCTGATCTGTGTTTGTCTATTTTTTTTTTACTTTCTTCTAAAATCTGTCTTTCTTGCAGAGACACTCTGGCTGATGGTTTTTCTCAGCCACCATCTTTCCCCTCCCATTCATCTGTTCTGTATATATATTTTTAAGGATATCTTTCCCACTTCTCTGGCTTAGTAATTATCTGGTTCTTTTAATCCTCTTTTTCCATAGTGAATATCATTATGAGAATGATTTATTTTTCTTATGTAATAATAGAGATATTCTACTAAATGTGTTCTCATTAGTTTCTTATTGCATTAAATGATATGTTAAATAAAAGTAATAAAGTCAGTGTGCCTTCAGGATACATTCATGGATTATGAAGACTATACATTGATATCTTATGGAGCAAAATAGGTCTGCAAAAGGGGTGGGGAACCTGCGGCCTCGGGGTCACATGTGGCCTCTGAGTCCTTGGGTGCAGCCTTTTGACTGAATCCAAATTTTACCGAACAAATCCTTTTAATAAAGAGATTTTTATTAGATATTTAAATTAGTTCTATTTGACTTAAAAGTCATTCTATATTTTCAGAGGTCAAGACTTGGAATTGGAATCCTTCGTACAAACCCTACCACAATTGTTAACTAACTATGTGAACTTGAGTAAGTCATTTAACTTCTAAAAGCCTACATCTTCATTTGTACAATGGGATCATTATCATGTACTTGGTAGAATTTTTTGTGAAAATTAAACATCATATGTAAAGAAAACTAAAATGGTATGTAACCAGGTAATAAGGATGATTTATAGTTGGAAAAATATGTCTACCTCTCATGACCCTGAACAAAATAGATAGTGCATTTGTGTTACAGTGTTACAATTTCCACTTTGCAGAAAAGGGCAAATATATTATGAGCCTTGGAGAGTTGTTTTATGGATCGAATAAGATAACATTAAAGTATTTAACACTGTTTCTGGCACAATGTAGGTACTTGATAAACAACATTGTGCTAGACAACTTCCACTTGTTTCTCAAGGTCTATTCTCCATTCTGCTCTCAACTCTGGGGGCCCAATGTCTATTAAAAGAAAAAGAAGAAGGAAAATCAATGCTCGAGTTAGGCTAGTGTTGAGAAACTTAAGGAGATCAGAGGAAGACAGGAAAGTGAGCCAGAATCTTTATTCCATTTCCTTATTTTCCTTCCTGGAGCTATCACGTTCCCTTCTTACAAAGACCATCTCCTCTGTTCCAGTAACTGCTTACAGAGTTTTGGGTGCCTGGGCTCTTTCACTATTCTTTCCTTTCTTATCATCCACTCATTTTAAATCAGATCCTTCGTAAGTAAACCCCTTTGAATTATTCTGATTTGAGAGTCCCATCTGTTTCTTGTTGGGTTCTTCACTGTCATATTTTTCTTTTGTTTCCATTTTCATCATATTATATTTCTATCACTTTTCAAAGTTTTGTATAACTTTAGGTTACAGCAATTAATGCTCAGATTGCACATGCATATAGGCACATTTATATTTGTACATATATATTTTTATATATACATATATCTACACCTATCTATATCATTTCTATCTCTATCTCTATCTATACCAATATTGAGAGAGAGAGAGAGAGAGAGAGAGAGAGAGAGAGAGAGAGAGAGAGAGAGAGAGAGAGAATTCCTTGGAGAATGTCCTAGAAACTTTCTTCAAACTGTTTATTATGAGAGTTAATTTGGAAAATTAGTCATAGCTTTTCTTTTGTTTCTAATAAGATAAGAAAAATAAACAAATACAAGAGAAGTGTATCATTTTTGTATCTTTGTTTCAATATGAAATCATGGAAAATGATAGTAATATTTAAAATTTTAAATTGGCTATATATCTTGAGCTACCACTAAAATAATACAAAAGTAGTTGTACATATTTTATTTTTATTGAGTATTATAAAATGTTATGCGTTCATTTATCATTAAAATATGCTGGAAAATTATGAAGAGTGATATAGAAGTGAATCCCTCATTTTCATTTCTTTGAAGAAATATTCACTTGCTAATGCTAGTTAAAGTTTGTTATTTGTAGGAGACAAGTGCCCTCTTCTGGTTCTGTAATAAAACTGTTGATTTTCTAATGCTACCTCTAGTGGAATTATTTTTTGTTAGGTTCTAATTAGTTTCCTTTTGCAGTCAGAGTTATTTAATAAAATTATGTCCACTTTGCTGTTTTATCCTTTGCTCTAGCAACATAATGGGCAGCCATTACTTCTAAACAATTTCCATTTCTTAATCTTGTTAGTCTTTTTCTAAGGAATAGTATGAAAGGTTGTCTCTTTAAAGTTTTTATTCCTAGAACAGAGAAACATGTTTCAAATATCAGATTCCGAACAAGAATGTAATATTTTTTAACTAGCTTGAAAGAAAAAAATGGAAGGTTAGCAAAGGAGGGGGGGTTGTTAAACTTAACAATTCAAGTCAGATTTTAATTATTGGGATATTATAATGGGAGTATACTAAGTGCATGACTTCTCATCTCTCCCTCCCCCCCCCCACACACATACCCACACCCTATCATATGCCTGAAAAAAATCATTTTTGACTAATGATTTGCTCCGTATGTTCTGTATCCATAGTTTCTACTCATAAGTGCCCCCCCCCTCAGTTGACACTTAAAAAAGAAAAGAAACAGACAAACACACACACACACAAAGATAGCCAGTGAGTGAATAATTTTTTAAGGAAATAAGTATGCATTTCAGTTCTCTCATCATTTTAAAAATAGCCATGGATTCCTCCATTTTTTACAGTTGATCAACAGTCACAAATCACAGACAGTTTAGATGTGATGAAAATATGCTGTCAAAACATTGGCAAGCGGGGGTCAAGAATGACAGCTTTAGCAAGATATCTTGTGAACACATGCATTTCACGTGGGAAGCTCACTTTGTTTTAATGTTTAACTAGCAGGTTAAGTCAGAATTTCCATGCTCTGCTCTTAGCACCTAGAATTTAGGTTCTTTAATCAGTGGTCTCTGTGTCTATGCAAGCAAAATTATCCTTACAATTCAGAATAGAAAATATTTTCAGATTAAGGTGGGGCAGGGTTTCTTGCCCAGGAGAATTATCACCTACAACAATCAAAGACATCAGATGGTTATGCATTTCTACTTTTCTGTTTGCTCATATAAACAGGCAAGAAGAGGGAGAGAAAATAATTTGCAACAAAACTTTAGATAATATAGGATAAAATTCAATTTTACTTGAAAAATTAGAAATTACAATTTCTATATTTTTCCTCACCAAATTATTAGATTCTTAGGTAGATCTAATATTTATGAAATTATTAAGTACTTATTGAATCTCTCAGATTAAAGAATTGAGATAATTATCCTGACAGCTCAGATATAAAAGGAGGGCTTTTCAGAAAACAAAACAAAACTAAGATTACCTTGTCTTAGTTTCACTACAAACTGAGGTTATACATGGACAGTGTTTCTTTCATTTTATTTAGAAGAAAAGTATTGCTGAAAGTCACTCCATTTGAAATCAGAATTCAACTGTCTTTCTGTTTAATATTTTATTTAATCATTTAAGATAAAAAGTCCTGAATGACCTAGCCTCTAATAAAAATGGGCCATGGAAGTCTGAAATAAGAGCAGCAATAGATGGCACTAGAAGATCGTGAGTCTCAGAGGAAAAGCCATGCCTCCCGGTTCCTTCTCCAATCCCTGTAAAACGTTTGACAATGGGCCAGCCAGGGAGTTGCAGGGAAGTGCGGGAGAGAGAATCACAGCTACAGTGGTAGATACTAATTCCTTTGTCTATTTTTCCAGAAGGCACTGTGGAATGTGTTAAGGGAAAAGCAAATGATCAATTTACTACAAAGATTCTGCTCAAAGCACATTAACTGTCCTATTTAGTTCAAACCAAAAATAGATAAAGGCGGGCCCATCATGACTTTTACCAGGGGTTTGCGCTGTTTCATTTGCTGCTACTGATAATTGAGGTCTTGCTGCTTAGAAAAAGCTCAATGGATGTATTCATCATTAAGATAATTATTACCTTTTTCCCCCATAGGCAAATAACCCACAATCACGTATGAAATACAGATTTTCTTATTTATCCTAACAAAAGCAATACAAAGGCATTTATAGCATTTTTTCTTTCTTTCAGCTTGAAATGGCCTGCATTTCATAGCAACAGATTTGTTTTATTTTTTATTGTGTGACTCCATCAAGGCTGAGCCCTGCTTGCACCAGGCGCACCGTCCCAGCTTGACTGGCCTTGCAGCGTGACTCAGCCCTCATGGGTGCAGCTTGTCAAGCACAGCCCAGACCTGCTTGTTCCCGCCGCTCCCCTAATCCTCTCACGTGACCATGAAGACAGACCTTAAATCCAACAGAAGATGCTTCTGACAGGTTTTTCAAGCTATAAAAACTATTTCTGTCCAGGAGTGGAGAATGAGAATCAGTGGGTATTGTTTCTCCTCCAGCTAGCTATTCAGAAGGGTCTAAAAAAAAAAACTCAGCATTCTGTAAAAATGATCCAAACAAGTGCCACCTTTCCAGGGCTGTATTTTCTACAGTAAGACATTCTTTAAAATCAGCAGTTTCGGAAGATAAATTTTTATTTAATTTGGAATCAGAGAATATTTTTAAATATTATTAAATGTTTAATGGATCATAGAAAGAGTATAAAAAATTTCAGCTCCATTTACTAATTAATAGGATTTATTTGTTTTCTCTTCTTTTTTTTTTCCCCCTTTATCAGTGACCAAATGCAGAACTGGCTCTTGTGAAATTTAGTCACACATATAATGTTAAAGAATTTCTACTACTAGGAATCATTGTGGATCTATCATAGGAATCACATATGTGAATTGGAAGTATCTTTCTCTTTTTTCTTTTTCCCCTCCTTCCTTCTTTTCTTTCATCCTCTCTCTCCCTGTCTGTCCTTTTATTTCTTTACATAGCCTTTTTGAATTCTTATTCTGTTCTTAAAGATTTTCCACACATTGTTTCTTCTAATTTTTCTAATTGTATCTATCCTTTGGCTTTTAGCAAAGAAAAATTGCGTTAGTGTATATATATATGTGTGTGTGTGTATATACACGTGTGTGTGTGTGTGTGTGTGTGTGTGTGTGTGTGTGTGGATATATATAGAGAGAGAGAGACAGAGAGAGAGAGAGAATTTCATGTTTAAGAGAGGGCAAGGAAATTAGAATATTTTCTATTTTCCAAGATAGTTAGTTCAAGACCAAGTGCATAAGAACAGTATTATATAAAACATAATCAATGAGATGGATACATTCTCCTTAGCACAAATAATGAAATTAATTATGAATCAGTCTGTTAAGAAATTGAGTGAAACTAAATAAAATGATTTGAGACATTATTCCTATGGCAATTTTAATAATCTGCCTCTGGAATTTCATTGCACATTGCAAAATTAACTGAGATTTTTATTCACAGGTGGAATGGAGAAAGGAGGGTAAGACAATCCCTTTTCTTGTCTATAATAAAATTCTGACATTTGACCTGGCAAGTTCCTCCAGGAAAATAACTTTTTTTATAGCGGTAGCCAGAAGCTTCTTATCATTTAGCAAATCCTGAAGACAACTTTTCCTTGCTTCAATTCTATTACAGCTTCCACTAAGTTATCTTAAGTACTAGAAGGAATTTTTGTTGAATCTTGACCCCACTTCCTGAAGGGATTAGGAAGATTCCTAATAAGATTTACAGGCTCGGGTCCAGAAAATGTTAAGCACACTGTAATAAAAATCTATCCCAGACATCAGTGATTGTCACGATTTTTACCCTTTCTTCACAAAACTTACCGTGTGCCGCATCTAAATCATCCTACTATGGACACTTGCCTGTCACTAAGAGAATTTATCATCTCTACCAAGAAAATGCCTTTCAAACCTTAATTTGTAATTCTGCCCTTTTCTACCTATGAAACACACTCTTTATCATGTATCATTCTGAAAAACACAAACAAAACAAAAAGTATTTACCTAGTTCTGGGTATGAATGCTTGAATTGGAACAGGAGGGGAATGAATATTGGAAGTGAAGAGAAAGAATAAAAAAAATAAGAACAGCAACTTGATGTCATAATTTACAGCTGCAAATAGGAAGCTGGTTTTTGGATTACAGCCAGTGGGAAGAATGCGTGCAGAGGAGCTGATGGGAGGGCAGAGTAGTGTGAGATGTGGGTAGGCTGGAGGGTGGATCATAGAGAGATTATGCAGGTCCTGGTAAGACATGCTTAGGATTTTTATATTCATGTAAAGACTGATAGGAATCCAGAACAGGATTTTAATCATGGGATTGGAATAATTACATGGAATTTTAAATTATTTTATTGAGTTATGGAGTGGTCATTGTAAGGGGACAGAATCATTTCAAGGAAGGCAGTTAAAAGGATATTGCAGAAATCCAGATAAAACACTATTGTAATTGGACTAGATCGGTGGTTGCAAAGATTGAAACAGTGCAGCTCTTCAGACAATAAAACCAATAAGGTTCTGGGGGGTGAAGGAGGTTGTGACATGGAATGTGTGATGATGTGGGATGTGCTGAGTGTTGAGCCAATTTTAAAAGACCAGGGTAAAGATGTTGAATGAGGTACTTGATATCTTGGCCCATACACTGGGAGAAAATACTATAAAAATTTAAAAGATAATATCATACTAGTAGTGACTTAAGTCAGCAGCATTTATGAGAATATTGACGGAGGTAATTATGTTCAAGACCAGATGATAAGAAAAGGAAATAAAGATTTTGGTATACAATTGACTGGAAAAGTTAATGAGGCAAGAGCAATGGATTAACATTTTAGCAGAGAGTGAAACATGAGGCAGATAACACCAGAACCTCCTTTCATGTAGCCATCCTTGCAGCAGATTGATAGTAAGAAAGTCCCATATAAGCTAATTGAAACAGATGTATCACGCAAGAGCTGTAACTGTAGAAGCCCAGGACATCTGTGGCATTGATTTCACACGGACGTGCAGTACACCGGAGAGGAGGCACCCTCTCGGCTCTGTGGAGCCCACAGAATCATTGACTAAGTGTCACAGCATTAAACGCTTCTCTCGAACCAATGTTAAAATTGCATCTGGGCAAGTCAACGGCTGTGGCAAATGAGGAATTTCTGAGGACTTCCCTGACAATTCTGCCTAAATGTGAAGGCAAGAATAACCAAGATCCTTACAGCTGGGTAAGTATTCACGGGTATATTAGGCAAGACGTTTTCAGTTAAAAAGTTGCTAAACAAATCTAATGAAAACATAGAATTTATTGATGTAACTGTCTGTGGCCCCCTGATATAAGACATGGTTGGACTTTCTGTCTTGAGTATTATCAGAGCCCAGTCTCCTTTGTCCCATCTTAGATTTGCATATTTCTGTTGTTTCATTCTTCAGATAGAATAAAAGAAGTATTTTCTTATAATAACTCTTTAATAGTAGTTCTAAGAATGCCTCTGATTGGTCTGGTTTAGAGAAATGTGTCCACCCTCTGCCAGTTACTAGGACTGTGGATGGAGACACTGCTTGTGCAGGTCTGAGTCAGGTACATGTTGCTTTAAACTGGGGAGAGAAGTCGGCTCCACAGGAAAGAGGAGTTCTGTTCCTAGAAGACGGGAGACAAGATTTCTGGACAGATTGAAAAAAATTCATGCCTATCAAACTGTGATTCTTACCATAGCCCACAAAACTCTAAAGAAACCCATTTCTAAGTGCTCTGCCTTCTTTTCTACCATTCTTTTCTACTCCTCTCCAGCCTCCTTATTGCTCCTGGAATACTCCAGGGTTATTCCATGTCAAGACCTTCAGAGTGTGGTTACTTTGACCAGAAAGCTCTTCCCCACATCTCGTAGTTGAATTTCTCCTATATTTTAAGTCTTATAATGTACGATCACCTAGTTACTTGCTATCCTATTATCCTTTGTTATCTTTAAGGATTAACACTATTTCAAGTTGTTATTTATTAATTTATTTGTATATTGTCTGTCTTCTTCCTCAAAAATGCTTAATTCATGAGAACAAGAGCTGTCTAACTTATTTAATTCTGTTTCTAGCACTTTACCAGTGTCTATCACAAGTTAATAAATGTTTATCAAATTAATGAATTTGAGTGATTCACGGAAAGTATTCATTTATTTTCAACAACTCTATTCTTACCCTTAAAACTTTCAGACGGTTGGCTCAATTCTTCATTGATTTTACTTGAATTTTCACATTATTGTGATCCCAGTTACCTCGCCTAATACTGGAGCCAATCCACTTGGAGTGATGGTTGTTCTTTATTCTTTCTTTTCTTCTTTTCTAAAAATTTATTTATTTGGATAGAAGAGGACATCCCAGTACTGACAATGATAGCTTCACTGAGAAGGTGCTCTCAATTGGGCCTTGAAGGACAAGAAAATCTTTTATCAAACAGATAAAAGAATGGGGATTGAAAATTTAAACTAGAGACTGACATATTTCAAAGGCACAGAAAAATAATAGAAAGTAGATTGGTTACAAACGAGGAGACTGTACCAGGTGGGGATGTAGTAAGAGACAGGGAGGGTGGTTGAGCAAGATGAAACTGGAAACATGGGTTGACTTGTAATTATCCTGCTTTACTCATTAATGGCTCTGGACTTACATTTACAGGTGAGTGGTGGGAAGCTTTCATCCAAGTGGGCAAATTCAAAAAACATCAGAATATTTATGGGCCACATTTTTTAAAAAATTCAAACTGAAAGTAAGTTTGAATCCTATGGGAGGATGACTGTATGTACGTGTGTGTGCGCGTGTGTGTGTGTTTATATATTCTCCTTACAGGTTATGTTACTGATTTTGCTGAATACAAAAGTAGGATAATTGGCATTCTGTTTTAGCCACTAAATGTTAATGTATGGACATATTTGTGAATTAGTAGTACAGAGCAGCTTTCCAATGCTTAATACTTTACTTTTGCATAATGCTTTAAAGAACACAAAGTGAAATTCACAAACATTACTTCACCTTATTCTCAAAACCACTCCAGGAAATAGATATCACCATTATCTCCATTTAACAGGAAAAGTGAGGTTCAGAGAAGTAAAGTGTTTTACCGAAAGTCATACATGTTTTGACAGCAGAATATATGTGTGTGTAGACCAGTACACAAGCATTGGGAAATCAGTAAGACACAGCCCATTTCTCTCAGCCAATCTCCCTCCTCCGCCCATGGTCAAAATGATCAGTAGCTTCATGGCCAGTAAAGGTTACACCTTAACCATGGCAACTCTTCAGTCAGCAACCCAGAGCAGCACCATTTTCCCCAGTGTCCTACTGTCTCTGCTCTCCCACAGAGAATTTTTCTGCTTATCCCTAGCCTCCACCACGGCCACAATCACTGAGCCAGATCTTCTTGCCTTAGAATAAGATTTCTTTAAAGACCTCTTTTTGAGTCCAGGGTGTTTGCTGTGAACACTTTCCTTAGTCCTGTGCCTTGACAAGCTGGGAGGGCAGGTGAGCTGCATGCAGACTGCAGCAGAAGGCTGCCTGCTTTCTTACAGGCAGTGTAGGGACACTGGAAGTCCTACGTCCCTGTTTTAGGGAGATAACTCTGGTGGCTGTTATCTTTTCTGCCTCAGAAATTGCACACTAAAAATAAAACCCGATAGGTTTAATTTCTTGATTTCAGGCACAGTCAAGATATATTTGAAGTTGGCACCTCTTAGAAAATATTTCTCCTTTAAATATGTAAATGTGAATGAAGGGACAAATTCTCCCAGGGGAAACCTGTCTCCTTTCTCTCCTCTCGGAGGGTCTGTTGTGGTGTCTTCAGAAGCCCAAAGAGAGTCAGGCCCATTGCAATCAAACAAAAACTATTTGCAGCAAGTTTAGTGCCATTTAGATGAATGAATAAAGTGATTTATTGACTTATATAGCTGAAAAATGAATTGTTTGTGAATGAAATCTATAGAGAAAAATGGAAATAGAGTATAAAGAATTCCATGAATAAAGATGTTGACAGCAACAAAATAAAACTATTTCAGAATTGATATTAACTGGATCACTTGAGTATTAATTAGGCAATTTGGGTATTAATTAGATCATTTGTTTCTGCTTCAGAATCCTATGAACTAGAAATGAACTCGCAAGAGTGGTTTTGTGGTGCTTGTGCGTGTGTGTGAGTAAAATCCTGAGAATATGCCAAACTGAAGCCCCCAGAAAACTGAAGCCCTCAATGTACTTGGAGAGCAGGTGCAGCTGTACAAGCAGAAGCTTTAGCAGTGACATCGATGAATTATATTTAGGGTGACCTGATGCAGGTATCCTCAAGGCTGGAACGCCTGCTCTGTCCTTCACATCGAATGGAGAGTCATTTGCTACTGCTTCAAGGAAAGCCTGCTTAAAAAATTCTGAGTTACAAGGATTTATCATTTCCATGGATTACTACAATTTGGGAAGATCACTGGAATTAGAGGCAGTCAAATTTACTGGGGCCAAGAAGCCTCAGAAGTGCATTTTAGCACCATTTATTCAATTTGGTTGACTTTGGCTGGTAAAATGATGTGCTTAGTGTTTTCTGGAACAGAGATTATTGTCTTTCTCTCCAGAAACCAAATTGAAAAAAAAATAGAGAGTCTATTATAAACTATAAAACTATAAACTGTAGCTCAGTTTACTTTGCTCTTTAGGAAAATTTTTATTAAGATTTTACATGTGACGTCAATACCTACCCATCTAGGTTATTAATTTTGTGAGAGTAAGGAAGGTGTTTATATATTGCTGTTTTTCTAATGTTTAAAACTCTGCTTTGTACAAAGCTGACATCAATAATTACAAGTGAATGTATAAATGATGCAAGCAGTAGTTATACTTACCTACAATTGTAGCCCCCTACCTCTCTATTAAAAGGGTTTAAAGTTCTGAAGTTAAATTACTGTGATTGAAAATACTAAATATGAAAGATTACCAATTAATGTGGACAAGGAAAAACATGCTTCCCTCTGCTGACCAACTCCCTGAGTCCCTTAAGTACCATTGAGGTGGCTTTAGTTGCATTTGGATGTGTAAAGGTTGCCTATCTGCTACTTGCCA
The DNA here is from genome assembly GCA_963574885.1 of Lepilemur ruficaudatus. Lineage (NCBI taxonomy): Eukaryota > Metazoa > Chordata > Mammalia > Primates > Lepilemuridae > Lepilemur > Lepilemur ruficaudatus. Next base: position 50,945 of record CAUYRT010030800.1, read on the forward strand.
GCAGATGGCCTAATTATTCCATCATTCACTAGGCATCAAACCTATTTTTCATAAAGAAAAGCACTTGATCAGGAACTAACTTTCCTCTTCATTTTTTTTTAGCAGAGCCAGTGTTTTGATATATTTCCCATTATTTTTCATTGGATTGAACAATTGATTAGAGATGCTAATTTTAACATAGCCTAGTATAATCAATAAGAAAAGAGTATGCTGGTTTTTTATATATGCCAAGTCACCTAAGACGAACATCATTGCCTCAGGGATAAATTGATTCATCAGTATCCAATAGTAAATACGATGCTTTGTTTTCCTTTATATAGTCCTTATAAGTCATTTAAAATATTATGCACATGTAGATGACTTTACCAACTTTCCTTAAATTCAGTGAAAAAAGCTGTAATGTTCAGATTCAGTTTACTTGCAACAGATTGCCTCAGGTTTCTGAGGTTATTTACAGATTATACAATTTATATCTTAGGGAAAAGTGTTTTTAACCTATAAAGCATATCGAAGTTGTTCCTTTTGTTTTTGAGACAGAATCTCACTCGGTTACTCCAGCTAGAGTGCAGCGGCATCATCATAGCTCACTGCAACCCCAAACTCTTGGGCTCAAGTGATCCTCCTGCCTCTGCCTCCCCAGTAGCTGGGACTACAGGTGTGTGCCACCACACGTGGGTAATTTTTCTATTTTTCATGGAGATGGGGTCTTGCTCTTGCTCAGTCTGGTCTTGAACTCCTGATCCTGCTGCCTTAGCCTCCCAGAGTGCTAGGATTACAGGAGTGAGCCACCGCACCTGGCCCAAATTTGTTCTTTATGAGCAAATATGAAAGAGATAATATGGATAAAAAAAGAGATGGGAGTTATTAAATTAAATATACTCTTGCTTGATATTTTACTTTATTAACTCTACCAGTATAAAAGTATGTCATTCCTATATTTTCTTTCTTTGAAATGTTGTCTATCTCTTTAGAGACCATAAGTATTCAATTCCTTTGCCATGCTGGAATGTCAGCACTATGAGAAAAGGCAGTTTGTCTATTTTGTTTATTAGTCTTTATATACTGACAATTGACCACATACAACAGCACCTGGCACATGGAAATAATTCATTTAGTGCTCTGGACTAAATTAATTTGATTTTGAATATTTTTTTTTTTTTTTAGTTTAGAAATGGGGTCTCCCTCTGTCACCCAGCCTAGAAAGTGGTGATGCAATCATAGCTCCCTGAACTCCTGGGCTCAAGGGATCCTCCCGCCTCTATCAGCTTCCTGAGTAGCTGGGACTACAGGTGTGTGCCTCCGTGCCCCGCTAATTTTTTTCTTTTATTTTTTTAGATACAGGGCCTCGCTATGTTGCCCAGGCTGGTCCCAAACTCCTAAACTGAAGTAATTCCCCTGCTTTAGTATCCCAAGTAGCTGGAATTACAGGCATGAGCCACCGTGCCTGGCTTGAGCACATTTTCTGAGGTAAACCAATAGAAGAAAGCAATAAATTTGGCATAGTGATTGGAAGTCTCAGTCTCAGGCCATTCAGAAGTTTAAAATAAGCTAGCAAATGATTTTTCAAAACCTTGTCCCGGCATCCCTACTTGTACTTTGCAACGTGAAGCTCACCCTCTTTGATGTATTACTTGTTGGATCAGTTACTCAAGAAATAAAGATTCTTCTTGAAGAAAATTACCTGTTCCCAATCCTAAGCTGTCATCAAAAAATAAATAAGTAAATAAAAGGAAAATAGAAAGGAATCCCACAAATAGCATCGACAGTGCTGTGCTGGGCACTTTGAAAATCAGGAATGAAGTTAATAGAGTTTGGTTTGTTATTATACTGGGTAAATATTTTAAGTCCAATGACTGACAGAGATATTAATAGATAGATGATAGAGTGTTAAAAGAAAAAAGTAGGTAAGGTTTATTCATTTGGATAGGTTCATTTATATTATGGGTTTCAAACTGAATTTTATAAAGTTTTTTGAGGATGAGTTATTTTTAAAAATGACAAGTGAAGAGGAATTACACACACACAACAAAAACTTTATGAGCAAAAGATATCTGAAAAAGATCTTTTAAAGCATAGACACATGGAAAACGACAAGTAGGCAACATACAGTGCTGGTTGACAAGACCAATTCTTGTTATTTTCTGTTCATAGAAAAAGGCACATCCATTAAGCAAGTGTGTTATCCAAGAAGATGTTAAAACAAAAATTGATAACAGAGATTTATAAATGAGAGGGAAAGAAAAATGAAAGATAGACAAAGCCCGAGAAAAAGTGTGAACATGTGTCTCTGTGTATATGTGATGAGGAAAGAATATTAGGGTTTCCAGGGAGGGCTGAGTTTGCAGCTTCCAGTAGACCTGCAGTCGACACAGTGTCAATGACCGTCTGGTTCCCAACCTCTGAGAGCAGATCGACAAGAGCAATTATTAGCCTCTAGTTGTGGAAGGTGACAACTGTATTCAGAAAGTTACCAAAACAGTAAATAAATAAATAAGCCTGGGGTGATAAAGCTTAGTTTTAAGAAGCTGAGCATAGAGAAAGAGAGGGTAGAGAAGAGAGGAGCAGAAGGAGGAGGAGGAAAATATGGAGATTCCGAAATAAGGTTAGAGTTTATTTTTTCATGGAGGCTTGGATTTACTTTGGAGTTTCTGAGGTTGATTTAGGAGAGAATTTAACCTCTTTTTCTAGAATTTTTTCTGGGAAGCTAAGCCATTAGGTTGGGAGCCAGTGGTTCTTACTGTGAGAAGCATGGAAGAAGCAGCAGAGAAAATACTGAACAACAAAAAGCATTTGGATTGCAGAAAGAACATACGGTGTACCGGTACATTGTCAGGCTAATTTGATATATGAAGGTCACTAATTCAAATAATATAGTCGCTGAAGGAATTTCCTATGTAAATAAATTGACCTAATAATTTGAAAATCCCTATTTTATTCCCTGCAAATATAAAAGAAAGCGATAGTATAGAGCGTTTTTGTCACAGCTCTCCTGTGTCCACGTTGTCTGGCTGCCGTCTTGTGAGAGCCTCCACTGAGTGGCATCAGAGATCTATGGAAGAAAATATGACTTTGATTTTAAAACCAACATGTACTTTCTATTATATGGCAAAATGTTGATAGGTTTCTTTAAATCTGGGGAGAGGATACAAAAAGTAGGTGTTTTAAAACATACACTTCTCATGACATCAATGTTTGAGGGCATTAATTATCTACATTCTATGATAAATGAACATGAGTAAATACGCAAAACATAGACTTTTTGTCAAAGCCACTGCCTGCTCTTTGTCAATGATATATACATCAATATTTGATAATGAATTAAGGTATTAAGTAGTTTAAGTATTTGTGCAATTATCAAGGTTTTCTTAATGTAAGGATTTAAAAATATACAGTAAAAAAACCCCGTAATTTTAATCAACTATCTCTTGGAAATTACCTACACTAGCTCTAGAGGAAACACTAAAAACATAAAGTAAAATAAGGTTTGGTCTTTACCTTTGGAAATCCTATGGACTCTTAAGGAAAAAGACATATCATAGACACATGCATGCACACATGTAAACGAAAAACAGTATGTAATTTAATGCTATAGGAGTTCAAAGAAGTGAATGGTTGACTCTAGGCAAGAAAGTGTTATTTAAACACAAAGTAATCACATACACACATATTAGTATGTATATTTCAATTTCTATTTTCTTGTCCCTTGCTTCTGGAGCTTCACTCCACTATTCGGAAACTAAGAGCAACAGACATACAGACATGATGGAGTAGCAGGTGTTGGAAGATAAAGGGGATGACAAAAGACTTCCCTAAACCACACACACACTTACATACAAGCAAAACAGAGATTACTCCTACTTAGAAACTTGTAATAAATGCCTGAAACTTAACTGTAAGTGCCATTAAAAGCTTTCCTCTTACATTACATTATTGCAAAATATAAACACAAGTACACACAAGTATATATACAATACATTGAGACTAAATACAAAAATGGACAATGGCCAAACTACATATAAAAATGGAACTTTGACCAATGACCTGCAGCAACTTGCCCAGGAAACCAACCTTCGATTTATAACAAACAGCCCCAGAAGCCAACCTGCTCTAAGTGAGACTTGAAAGAAGCCAGGTCGTTATCTCTTGTGACAATCCAGAAGCTAAACAAACAGTAATTTCAGTAACAATTAGCCCCAAATGTTCAGGACTTGATTAATAACTGAACGCTTCCTTAATTTTTTCCCCAATTCCAACTTAGGGCAAACGCTAGAAATCTGAATATGTACCGCTAACTGGTCACATAGGATGCTCTGGTTTTAGTTAGCCTGCCTGTGGCTTTCCCAGGCCTGCAGTCTCCATTCAGGGTACACCAGAAGACTTCCTCCTCGCCTGCTACAGCTTGCCCACTGCTCTGTCTGCCATCGAGTTTCTGCCAAAATGTGTGTGACAGTGGCAGGCTCCCTTGCTGTAGCAAGTAAAGAATAAATAGTCTTCGTTTTTCTCATTTGTCAGGTCTTCATTCCCACAACACATTTGCACAAACATGCAAACTATTCAATATATGCTGGAAGTGCTCTGACATCAAAATAATATTTATTTGCGAATACTCTGTGTAATTTAGAAGTTGTACATAGAAATTTATATTGAATTTATTTTGTTAAATATATTCAAATTTTATATAAATTACATATGTTTATTATGCTTCATAGTGCAACATATGGGGTATTAATCTATCAAAAGTAAAATTACATTCTTTGCTCAAAATATTTAGTGAGTATTTTGCAAGATGCCAAACACACACACACACACACAAATTCTTGAAAGTTTTTTCTTGCTTATTAGACCTCAGCCATTAGACCTCAGCCCTGGTCTCTCACATGCACTAGGCCTCCACAAAGGCACTAAATGCTTTCCAGAACATAGATTTAAATGAAGCACTGCCCAGAGGGCTTACAACCTAATTAGGCAGAGACAGTTGACCAACATATGCCCGCAGACTACAGTTGGCCACTTATTTATTCTCTAATTAACATAACGCAGCAGGACAACAGCTCCGCCTGTGCTCAGCGAGCAGGAGAACGTCTGTGTGTGTGTCGGATTCTGTGGGAAATGAGACTGCTGCTTTCTGTGGGGTTCCAGCGTGCATTCTCCCCGCTCCTTGCTTGTCTCCATAATTAATATTCCCATGCACATCTTGCTGAGACTGTGGATGGGCCGGCCAAGCAAACAGACTGTCGCGGCACAGCAGAGCCGTGCACTTCAGCTGTCTCGATGATCCGTACATGTCACCTGGTGGTTGATTTGACTATTGCACATGCAGCTCCACTGAGGAAATGGGCCAGAGGAATCCAAAGGGCTTACTCCATACTTTAGTAGTTTCAACCACACAAGGTTTTCACCTGACCGTGTTAGATTGTCAAGGTCTGGTGGCTTCTTCTTGCTTTTCCCTCTATTGTTCCTAAACCCTATTGCAACCTTTCTTTCTTTCTTTTTTTTTTTTATTTTTCCTATTTCAGAGCATTACAGGGGTACAACACTTTGGTTACATATATTGCCTTTGCACTGCCCTAGTCAGAGCAACAAGCATGCCCATCTCCCAGAAAGTGCACACTTCACCCATTAGGTGTGAATTTACCTATCTCCTCCATCTCTTCTCACACCTGCCCGGTGCCCTATGAATGTACTGCCATACGTGCACGTAAGTGTTCATTAATTAGTACCAATGTTTTATGACTATTATTATTATTTTTTTATTTGAGAACATTACAGGGGTACAAGTGTTTAGGTTACATATATTGCCTTTTGCTCCACCCGAGTCTGAGCTACAGGCATATTCATCCCCCAGATAGTGCACACCACACCCATTAGGTGTGAATATACCCATTCCTTCCTCCCCTCCCACCTGCCTGACACCCGATGAATGCTACTACCGTATGTGCACATAAGTGTTGATCAATTAATACCAATTTGATGGTGAGTACATGTGGTGCTTGTTTTTTCATTCTTGTGATACTTCACTTAGTAGAATGGGCTCCAGCTCTATCCAGGAGGTGCTAGATCACTGTTGTTTTTGTGGCTGAGCAGAACTCCATAGTATACATATACCACATTTTGTTAATCCACTCATGTATCCATGGGCACTTGGGTTGTTTCCACATCTTTGAAATTGTGAATTGTGGTGCTAGAAACAGTCCAGTGCAGATGTCTTTTTTCCCTTTGGGTAGATACCCAGTAGTGGGATTGCTGGATCAAATGGTAGTTCCACTTTTAGTTCTTTGAGGTATCTCCATATTGCTTTGCATACAGGTTGTACTAGTTTGCAGTCCCACCAGCAGTGTATGAGTGTTCCTATCTGTCTGCATCCACACCAGCATTTATTGTTTTGGGACTTTTTCATAAAAGGCATTCTCACTGGAGATAAGTGATATCTCATTGTGGTTTTTTTTGGGGGGGGGAACTACAAAGCATTTATAGTATAATGTTTACAGTCACAATTTGAAGTGAGCTGATTTCCCAAAATATATTACCACTAAAGTTGACTTATCTTGTTACATTCAAAAACCTACTCTGCCAAAGTAGTCCAGAGTACATACATAGTGCTCCAACTGTATCTACGTACAACCAACACTCCATTTTAAGTGTAAAATTAAATGATTTTCAGTGAATTTACCGAGGTGTACAGTTAATCACATGAATCAGTTTTTGAGGAATTCCTTTCCCCTATGGAGACCCTCTGCCCCTTTTTAAGCATTTTTCCCAAGGGATTTTATTATTTGGGAACTAGATTGCAATGGATAGGACTATTAATATATACCCTCTTTTAACTTCCCAAAAGAGGAAGGAATTAAAATTGTCTTCAAGGTAGTCTGAATTTTCAGAGTGCCTGGTAGACTTTCCACCCCAATAGAAAAAAAAAAAAAAAGTTAGCAGGAAATTCAAGATAGGAAAAAATTAAAAAGGCTAATGGAAAAAAAAATTGTTCTACTTATAAAGGAAATGGGAATTAAAATGAGAATTCTGCTTACCAAATCAGAAAAATTAAAGTTATAATATTCAATGACAAAGAGTCATTTTAATCATTTTCTCCTCTTTATAAGGTGAGGCAACACTCAAACTACTGAATTTTAAAAAATATCAAAGAATTTTTAAAAGTATCAAAACTGTTCAACCCAGTAATTGTAAAAATCTCTAAGTAAATACTCAAATGCTAAGAAAGATTTACCTATAACGATGTTTGTCACAAGGTTATCAATAGTGAAAAACTGGAAATAACCATTTCCTTCAAAATGTATTATGAATTTAGTTATTAAAACACATATCTCAGCATATGACAAAGGAGAATGCTTAAGTGGTGGGGAAAGAGCATGTTTACAGCTGAATGAAAGAATCTAGAAGTATGGAGAGAAAAGATTAAAGTCATCAAAAACAACTGAAGTGGACTACAGGGAGGTAGGATGTATTAAATCTTTACTGAAATTGTTAAAATGTCTTCAGCAAATGTAAATTACACAGGAAAAAAATTCAGAAAATGGTTTTAAAAATTTAAAATCTGGATTTGGCTCTCTGACAAAGGAACTGAAGATATTTTTAAAATAGTGCACTTAAATAAAAATGAACTGTCTTTTAAGATAGAAGAGTATCCCAGAAATGTTTTTACTGAGTTATTTGGTCATATATATTAATAGCCTCATGTTTGTACCTAGTACAAATGTTAGTTCAGTACTTCTAAGATTCTATTATGAGGATGAGTTATGATGTGTGAACCAAAATAAAAATTGAAGGCTCACCCCCCCCCAACCGGCTGATTGAATGGACCCCCTGGTGGTCAAAGGAATATCCTAAAACTAAATTGCCTGCCAGGAGGAAGTAGGTCAGACATGCCTCATCACCCCCCTCTTCTCGGAATCCTTTGTGACCCATTGACAGGCCTAAGGGTATGCAAGACAAACCTGCAGGTCCTCAATTTACACAACAAATCTATGTCCTGTGACTTATCTCTGATAACAGCTCCTTATGTTAAAACATTCCAAGCCTCTAGACAAAGCTTCATGTCTTTAACCAATTACAAGCCAAAGAATCTTTAAACCCACCTA
>CAUYRT010030801.1:0-68412 GCA_963574885.1 Lepilemur ruficaudatus
TACTGTTCATCATAACCACTACTTTTTCGCAGACCTCCACCATGAGTGAAAGTGAAAAAATCTCCCTTCCTAATCTGATATTACCACTGAGGCAACTAAGTTCCATGTTTCTTCAGATTCTAAAAGAGAGAGAAAGAAGACCGAGGGAGAGAAAGAGTAGGAAAGAGAAAGAAAGAAAGAAAGAAAGAAAGAAAGAAAGAAAGAAAGAAAGAAAGAAAGAAAGGAAGGAAGGAAGGAAGGAAGGCAGAAGGGAGGGAGGGAGGGAGGAAGGAAGGAAGGAAGGAAGGAAGGAAGGAAGGAAGGAAGGTTGGTTGATTCTAATAGCTTTCAGTTCTCTGTCAATGTTCCATTTCGATGCTGAGATTGTACATCCTGGGGGCTGGGCTGGTGCATGTCCCATGTCCCCAGCATCTCCAGCCACCCCAACCACAGCCTTGATGTGAGTCATAGGGTGAAAGTTTTTCTTCCCTCTACGCAGAGTTGATTGTTGTCACCTGTCGTCGCCTTGGGATGCACTGGGTCCCCCTGCTGGTGCCTATTCTCTCGCCTCACCCTTGGAAACGGTTTAAACAGGGTCTGTGCGTTCCCACTGAGGCCTTTGCTGAGGGACCCGGGAGATTGTACACAGTATGACAAGCCACAAGGGACCAGCTGGAACTGGCCTCTTTGTCGGGAGGAGCAGGCAGGCGGGCAGGCTCCCTGCCAAGGGCAGATGCGGGCGTGGGACGTCCTGAGGCTCTGTCAGAGCTGGCTGGGCAGGGTCATGGGTGATGCGGTCTCCTGGACAGTAGGTGGCACAGGGGCTTGTCAGCTGTGTCCAGGAGGGCTGTGAGCGGCTACTAAAGCAGCGTGAGCTGAGAGGGCACTGAAAGCCAGCTGGCTTTAGAGAAAAATCTTTACTGCAGCTCTGCTTACAGGAGTCGTGTATGCTCATTATAAATATCCCTGAAAAACATAACTCAGGAAGTGAAATTCAGACCACTGTGTGTGTTTCTTTCTTCTTTTTAATAACAGCTTTATTCAGATGCATTTACTTGCTGTATTCAGTGGCATACAATGCACCTGCTAGAAGTACACCGTTCGGCGGCTGTCACTGTATTCACAGGGCTGGGCCACCACCACCACAGCCAATTTAAGAACGTTCTCAGCACCTCAAAAAACAAACCTCATGTTGCATGACGGTGTGAATGTACTTAACGCCACTGAACTGTACACTGAATAGTGGTTAAAATGCTAAATTTTGTTATTTTCAGTTGACCACAATAAGGAAAAAAGCCCACACCCTTTAGCCGTCATCCCGCATCTCCCCCACCCCAGCCCCGAGCAGCCAGTGGTTTCCTTTCCGTCGCTCTGTGTTTGTCCCCTCCGGATCTCAACACCAGGAGGCCCACTGCGCCTGACTGCCCCTCGCAGGTCCTCGCCCTGTGGCTGGCGCCGAGCTGGCCCAGGGCAGGGGGCGGGGAACAGGGTCCTGCTCCGGCGAGTTCGCAGCCTTGTGGTCCGAGAACCCGTCTCTGCGTCACGTCGCAAGCACACGCAGCGTTCTCCTGGTGCGATGGCGCGCGGTTTGCGCAGCGCACCCTGTGTGTGGCTGTCCAGTGGCAGAGGTCGGATCCTCGGGAAGCAGAGGCTTCGGGGCAGAAGGCGGATCTGGACGAGCTGCGGAGGCGCGGGGGCTGTCAGTGCAGGACGGAAGGCACCGGCAGGGAGGCGGAACGAGGACGGCGTTCACAGGCAGAGGGAGGAGAGTGGCCGGTGAAGGACAAGGTTTCCGTGGAGGAGCCGTCAAAATGGGGCCAAGTGAGGCCAGAAACCCTTCCCCTCCCACCCTACCGCACGCCGTGACTGCCGTGCTTGTTTAACACAACTCGAACATGCCGTGCGCCGTTCCAAGCGGCTCCTGTGGAATAATTTATTTCATGCTCACAGCAGTGTTTATGAGGTGGTGCACTCATTTCTTATGGCTGCTACAAATTATCACAAACTGGGGTGCTTAAAGACAACAGAGATTTATTCTTTCACAGTTCATGAGGCCAGAAATGTGAAATCAGGCTGGCAACCAGGTTGGTTCCTTCTGGAGACTCAGGGAGAATCTCCCATCCAAGTACTAACCAGGCCTGACCCTGCTTAGCTTCCAAGATCAGATGAGATCAGGCACATCCAGGGTGGTATGGCCATAGACTCTGGGAGGATCTGTCCCGTGCCTCTCCTGGCTTCTGGTGGCTGCTGCCAATCCTTGGCATTCTTTCGCTTATACGTCCCTTGCTCCCATCTTTGCCTCTGGCTTCACGTGGCATTCCCTTCCGCGTCTCTGTGTCCCATGTCATGTCCTCACATACCCTTCTTATGTGAGGATACCAGTCATTGGAGTTAGGGCCCAGCCTGATCCAGTGTGGCCTCATCCTAACTTGATGACATCTATTAATACAAGACCCTATTTCTAAATCAGGTCACATTAACATGTACTAGGGTTTGGCACGCCAACATGTCTTTCTGGGGGACAATTCCACTCTCAACAGGTAGCTACTTTATTATCCCTGTTTTACAGCTGAAGAAACTGAGGCACAGAGAGGATAAACAACGTCATGGAGACGTGCCCACATGTGGGCGGTGTGGCCAGGGAGCCCCTACACAAGCCACCAGGCTGGTGCAGCACAGGCCACAGCACAGTTCTGGAAGCTAAGCCACCACTCTCTGGGACAAAGGACTGTTTGTTTCTTACTGATTTGCATTCACATCTGTTCCAGAAGGGTGTGAGGCTGTCTGTTAGGTCTCCCCCCAAGTCTGAGATGTCCATTTGGGCCTCTCGAGGGAAGGGCCATGAGCCACTTGGTGGGAGGTTTAAGACTCTGGCCACAGTGCTCTTGTGGCCTCTACCCCTCTGGGGTCTCCCTGCCAGACAGACATTTAGTAAACATCCATTGCTCCCCCAAATGGCAGTGCCGCGCGCTGTGCTGGGTGCTGCAGGAGACTCAGAGACGGGCCAAGCCCCATCCAGGCAGGCAGGCCCCTCCCAGTGGGGGCCTGGGTGTGAAGAGATGCTGTTTGCATGGTCAGGAGTGGGGCCATGCGGGTAGGGGCTGGGGCTGGGGGGAAGAGACAAGCATGAGCTTTGATTGTCGCTTGTCATTTGACACAACTACAGTTTCACAGTGAAACGGTGACTGGGCCTCTACGTCAAGAACTACGCTGGGCCCTGGGCTGCAAAAGTGGATGGGTGCTGGGTGCTGGGGCCCGCACCCAGGGAGCTGGCACAGCCAGCCGACCTGCTTAGTAGCCTGGGTCTAAAGCCGTGTGACTGTGCTATTTTAGGGTTCAGGGCTTTATGTAAGGTGCAAGGGCAGAGAAGGGGGAGTGACCAACTTTGTTTTCAAGGTTTTATCTGTGTTCTACGAAGGTTGGGCCACACGTCAATGACGAGGGAAAACTGCTAACCGTTGGCTCTGCCCAGTATCCTGGGCTGGGCTTTTTGCATGCTTCACCCCTAATCCTGCTCGAGGGATTCGTGAGGAAGATCTTTCCGTTCCATCTAACAGGTGGAGCCTCCGGTCTCCTCTCTCTGCTGCAGGTCTTCGGGCCTCAGCCTCCCCTGGCCACTGCCTGTGCTGCCCCCTGTGGAGAGAGTCTGCCATGCGCAGGAGCAGGCGCTAGGTGGCGCTCAACCGCCTGGGGCCACTCCCACCACCCCATGAATTCAGAGGGTGGTAATACCACCGGCTGGTGACTCTTACACTTAAGTCATTTGTACACATCCTCTGAGTATGTCCTGTACTACAGACTGGTTAATATTTTTCTTTAAACTCTTTTTAAAAATTGTATGTCTATCCTCATGGGAAACTGTCTCTTTGCCGTAAATAGATGAGTGTAAAATTATTTTTTTAGACATAAGATCTTGCTCTGTTGCCTGGGCTGCAGTGCAGTGCCACCATCATAGCTCACTGCAGCCTTGAACTCCTCGGCTCAACCGATGCTCCCATCTTGGCCTCTCAAAGTGCTGGGATTACAGGCGTGAGTCATCACACCCAGCCTGAATGTAAATTTTTTAAAAAATCACATAAACTGTTGAGAATAGTGCTTAGTATGTAGAAAGAAGGCAAGTATAAAAATAAAGCTATTAGAACAAAATATGTTGGTTTGTGTATCCCTACAACCATCTCACAGACCTCTAATGTAGTGGAGTGTTGTCCTAGGCTTAGAAAACAGGATGGCAGGCCTATGTCACCTATGTGCATGTGGCTTTAGTGTTGGAATGGCTCCTTCCCTTTGCAGGTGGAGGGACTGAGGCACTGAGAGGGAAAGAGATGCTCTCAGAGCCACGTTGTCAGTTCCAGGGCCAGGGCCAGGCCTGGAAGCCGGGTCCTGCCTTCCCCCATCACACGACAGCTGGAAGAACCTCAGGAAATTGGAACTACAATGTGCCCTTCGTGTGTTTCTCTGCCCCTCTGGTGCCTGAGAGCACGCACTATGGGGACAAGTGCAGGGCGCATCACTGCCAAGTGTCGTGTGCGGGATGAGGCAGGAGCTGTGGGTGGGCGCCTGCCAGGACACTGATGAGCAGTGGGACCTCCGCCCCCTCACTGAGTGTCTCTGCACCCCCAGCCCTGGGGCTCCCAAGCAGGGCATGGCATGGTGCCCTGCTCCACTGCTGAGCCTGTCCCCAGCTTCAGACACTGACTGCCCCATCCTAGTACCCTGCTCCCCACATTGGGTCCCCAACACACGTCCATACTCTGCAGAATACCTGGGACGGAATTGGGGAACTTCTGAAAATGCAGACTGCTAGATCCACACCCAGGGGAACCCGGCATCGGGTCTGGTGTGTGCTGAGAATCCACATTTCCAAGCAGCTCTCAAGGGGACCCTGATGGCCACAGCGCGGGGTGGGAGTCAGGGCCCCTGAAGCTGGGGCTATTACAAAATATTAACATGAAGCAACCTTCCAGAGGGGAGTTGCATGTTTCCTCATAAACTACTAAATCCATTGAAAAGCTTTCACAACAATAGAGGCTTTTAAAGTGGGAGTTTTAGAATAAATGCTCTAACATTTTCCCCACACTCCGGAGACCTCTGTTCCAGCTGGTGCCGTTCACACTTTTTTGACTATAACTGTCAGTGAGCAACACATCTGACACCATGGCGCAGTGCACACACACCCCTAAACAGAACCTTAGCAAGACAAGACTTACTCCAACTACGTGAGACACAGTCTGATAGTTTCTAGTCCAGTTTACTTTTTCACTAAAAAAGCCAGTCACGATCCACTACACTGATTTCGTGACCCCCTGCGGTGTTTTCCTGCACCAAACCCCGCTTTCCAATTCTCCGGACACCAACTGGGAATCCAACAATTCAGTCCCACTCTGACACTGGGTACCTGGAGTTGGGGGCAGACTCTGCAGACTTCAGGGCTCAGTCCCACAAGACGCCCCCGCCGCAGGCGCATTTGCAAGGCCCAGGCCACCAGTGCTTCTGACTGGCCGGCCATAAGTCAGAGGTCCCCGGGCACGACGATAAGAGATTCTCCAAGGGCGAAGATGACCACTCTGCCCTTGTACCCGCTCCTCCAGGAAAGGAGGTGGCTGCTTAGTCACAACAGTGGGCACATCCTAGGGGGGCAGGCCCAGGAGGCCCCTCCCTTCCTTCCTCATTTTGGGTCGTGGCACCCACTTCTTGAGGCTGATGACTCCCGCACCAGGGCTGTGCTGAGGATCAGACCCCATGATCCTTGCAAGGGGCTGAGCAGAGCGCCTGGCACCAAGTGCTCCAGAGGTGATCGAGTGTGTCCATCCTCCTGACACCCAGGACAGAAACCACTGGCATCTCCCTGGCCTCCCCCAGCTGTACCTCAGTGGCTTCCCCTACCCCTCTCAGTTCCCCCAGCCACTGTCAGGTCAGGCGCCTCCCCGCAGGGCCCAGATCGGCTGCAGCAGCCCCCAGAGTGGTCTCCACTCTCCCCTTTCTTCAATCCCACCACCTGCTGTGGCCACACTGCCCTGCTAAAGATCAGTCTAACTGTCAGCAGCGGGCTTGCAGCACTGGCGGAAGGAAGTCTCTGCAATGCCTAGGCACGGCGTTCAAGGCTTTCTGAGCATCTTACCTCCCAGTCATGTATTCAGTTTGACCCACGAAGCCACTCCTGAGGTTGCCCGTACCTTTCCCACTTTGCTCATGCCATTCTCTCTGCTTATAATTCCCTTCCTACTCTTCTTTGCCTGGCCCCCAATGTCACCTCTTCCATAAAAAGGGACTGGTGTCTCCCATAAGTGGAGGGAGAGGCTGGCTGGGAAGCAGCACAGGTGTTCTCTTGGTCCCAGGCCTGGCGGTGTGCTGGGCAGAAGCAGCTGGAGCTTGGGACTCAGATGCACCTGGGTTCAAATCTGGTTCAGAACTGAGCTGTGCCACCTAAGGCGGATCATACCCCCAGCCTCCATTTCTTCATCTAGAACAGCAATAAGAACAAGCTTGATGGTTTCTTGAGCACTTACTTCATGACGGCTGCTCTGCTCAGCCCCTTCCAGAGGTCAGGGGGTCTAATGCTCAGCACAGTCCTGGGGTGGGGTCATTAGCCTCCTGCCATGGTTCTACAGATAATAATACCTTCCCTACAGGTATTATTGTTGTAGGTGTTAGAAAGAACTCTGCAGGCGGTGCCCAGCACAGAGCCTGACTCGACACAGATGTCCAATCCACAGGAGCTAGTTGTGGCAGTGGACCCCACCTGGCCTGGATCCCTTGCTGGCTCTGCACACGCATCGCACAGCCTCTGTGGGGGTTGCTCCCAAGCGGGAGCACCTGTGACCCTCAGGGGCTCATACTGGAATGCTGAGGCCTCACAAATGCCTAGGGGTGCCCAGGTCTACTTTATGCCAACGGCTGGGCTGGGCTGGCCCTGCAGGCACACCCTCACTGGGCTCCCACCTTGCTCCCTAATCCCTTGCTGCTTTCTCCTTGGGGGCAAGTCCTTAATCATCCCTTGCATATGAATTCTGCCCCAAAGCCTGCTCCCAGAAGACCCCCAGCTGAGCGATCAGTTCAATACCCCGGAAACAGTGCTCAAACCTCGGTCTGCAGATGGCCTCCTTATAAATGCCGATTCCCATGGCCCATCCCAGAGTCAGGATCTCCGGGGTGGGCCCCAGGAGTCTGTATTTTTAACCATCCTCATGCCAGGCCACCATGCAGCCTAGAGCATGAGGGCTTGTGTTAGAATGGGGGGTGAGCACTTTGAAGCAGAACTTGTCTTTTTTTTTCATTTCTGGGGGCAGAACCTGTCTCTTCACATGCGTTTCTCTTCTTCCCTACTCTGGCATGAGTATAGTTAATCTTATCATTCCCATTTTACAGAGGAAGAAGTTGAGGCTCAGAAAGATTAAGAAGTAACCAGGTCAAGTTCTGGGCTTTGCGGTTATGTCATCATTCAATCATTCATTCATTCACTCACAGCACCTAGCATGCACCGAACACGATGCTAGGCTCCTACTAAGGTGAGAACTTCTCGGAACAGGAAAGGGCCTGTCCCCTGGAGAGCCCAACATGTTGTACCATACAAAGGGCCATGGGGCCTCCAATGTGGGCCTCGAGGGACGCGCTAGGTCATGAGAATTGCAGCAGGTGACACAGTGCGGCGGCTGCAGCGTGGACTTTGGAGCTGTGTCTAGTGTGAGTCTCTGTTCTGCCATTTACCAGCTATGCAAGTTACTTCTCTCCCTCTCAGTTTCCTCATCTGTAAAATGGGGATCACAAGAGCATTTAGCTCTGGGAATTGTTTGCAAGATTTAAGAAGACGATGGGTATAAAAGCTCTTACCACAGCACTGGGTACCTGGTGAGCCTTCAACAGGCAGCAGCTGCTAGCATCAAATATTATTATCAGTGTCACCTTTTCTGTCCATCTGGGCCCAGAAGGGTCTTGGTAGGTGGGGAGGGGTTTTCGCCAGAGGCAGCATGGAGCAGTGGGCCGGGAGCTCACTTCAGGACCCCAACACATCCTGCCCATGCAGGGGTGCAGAACCTGTGGCCCCAAGCCCACATGTGGCCCTCCAGATCCCCAAGTGTGGCCCCTTGACTGACGAACAGATCCCTTTATTAAAAGGGGTGCAGTAGAGAAAAATGAAGCTTTCTTGCCTCCTTCAGTGCTTAGAAAAGAACAATCTTGAAATCAGAAGGCCACAGGTTCCCTACCCATGCTTGGTTTACGACACCAAAATGTATTTTTAAATTCTTGTTGACCTGAAAACAGTTCTGAATCAAGAGGGCCGTTCTGAGGGTGGTCACCAGACACCTGCTCCATCCAGCGGCTGCATAATCATCGCAGCCTCCCTCCCAGGAAGGGGGATCCACGCCTCTTGCCGCCCCTACAGGACTGTCCTTCCATAACCCCTGCAGTGGGCCCGGGTCAAGTCCACGCTGGACTCAAGCTGTCCTTGGCACTGGTACACAGGAAGCTGGGAGATGGGCAGTGACCCAGAAGGGCAGGTGGTGGTGAGGGAGAGGCTCTTACCAGACGGTCCATGGGAGCATCAAAGCTAACATATCCCCTGGTGGTTACCAGGGCTAAGCCAGGATGTCCCTCTTTCTGCATCCTCTGGGGCTTCCCTAGGACGCTTCCACGCAGATGACCTCCTGCAGGGCCGGGTCTACTCACCTACTGACACAGTAGAATGCGATCAGTCTGAAGATGTCCTCAAACACAAGAACTGAGCCTTCCAGGTACAATACTGAGGAGAGATGAGAAGGGTCTCAGGTGAGTATCCCTTCAAAGACAGGGGTGGAAGGAGTGTTGGCTCCCTGAGGGTGGGGGTGGAGGGTGCCTGCTGAGTTCACTGTGGGTCCCTGCACCTACCACGGTGCCTGGCCCCTGAGGCCCCACCCCAGGATGGGATCTTGGGCAAATGCTTTGATCCTCTTCCTTGCCAGAGCTTCATGGGTCGAACTGAATACCTGAGTGGGAGGTAAGATGCTCAGAAGGCCTTGAACGCTGTGCCTAGACATTGCAGAGAGTTCCTTCCGCCAGTGCTGCGAGCCTGTTGCTGACAGTTAGACTGATCTTTAGCAGGGCAGTGTGGCCACAGCAGGTGGTGGGATCGAAGCAAAGGGAGAGTGGAGATTACTCTGGGGGCTGCTGCCACCTATCTGGGCCCTGCGTGGAGGCGCCTGCCCCTGGCAGTGGCTGGGGGAACTAAGACGGATGGGGGCAGCCACTGGGGTACAGCTGGGGGAGGCCAGGGAGATGCCAGTAGTTTCTGTCCTGGGTGTCAGGAGGATGGACACACTCGATCACCTCTGGAGCACTTGGTGCCAGGCGCTCTGCTCGGCCCCTTGCAAGGATCATGGGGTCTGATCCTCAGCACAGCCCTGGTGCGGGAGTCATCAGCCTCAAGAAGTGGGTGCCACGACCCAAAATGAGGAAGGAAGGGAGGGGCCTCCTGGGCCTGCCCCCCTAGGATGTGCCCAGTGTTGTGACTAAGCAGCCACCTCCTTTCCTGGAGGAGCGGGTACAAGGGCAGAGTGGTCATCTTCGCCCTTGGAGAATCTCTTATCGTCGTGCCTGGGGACCTCTGACTTATGGCTGGCCAGTCAGAAGCACTGGTGGCCTGGGCCTTGCAAATGCGCCTGCGGCGGGGGTGTCTTGTGGGACTGAACCCTGAAGTCTGCAGAGTCTGCCCCCAACTCCAGGTACCCAGTGTCAGAATGAGACTGAATTGTTGGATTCCCAGTTGGTGTCCGGAGAATTGGAAAGCGGGGTTTGGTGCAGGAAAACACCTCAGGGGGTCATGAAATCAGTGTAGTAGATCGTGACTGGCTTTTTTAGTGAAAAAGTAAACTGGACTAGAAACTATCAGACTATGTCTCACGTAGTTGGAATAAGTCTTGTCTTGGTAAGGTTCTGTTTTAGGTGTGTGTGTGCGCGTGTGTGCATGTGTATGTGTGTGTGTGTACACGCTGCATCATGATGTCAGATGTGTCTCTCACTGACAGTCATGGCCAGAAAAGTTCAAACGGCACCAGCTGGAACAGAGGCCTCGGGAGAGGGGCGCTGGCCCCCCAGGAGGGGCACGAGTCAGCCCTCCGGAGTGTGGGGGAAATGTTAGAGCATTTATTCTGAAACTCCCACTTTAAAAACCTCTATTGTTGTGAATGCTTTTCAATGGATTTAGTAGTTTATGGGGCAATACGCACACCCCTGTGCCTTTCCTCGGCTGGGAAGACGTGGCCCCTGGGGAGGTGCAGCACTGGCTGGTGTGTAGGGAGGTAGAGGCGGACGCAGCCCTCGAACACCAGGCCATGGAGGAAGAAGAGATCCGTGGTGTGGCCTTGAAGGATGTGTGGAATCTGAGTAGGCGTGGGCAGTGGGGACCAGGGGGTTGTTCCCTCTGTGGATAGCTCAGGTGGGAAATGCGCAGGGCACAGTCACTGC
The DNA here is from genome assembly GCA_963574885.1 of Lepilemur ruficaudatus. Classification (NCBI taxonomy): domain Eukaryota; kingdom Metazoa; phylum Chordata; class Mammalia; order Primates; family Lepilemuridae; genus Lepilemur; species Lepilemur ruficaudatus. The sequence goes on from CAUYRT010030801.1 coordinate 10,417, forward strand.
AGGAAAATGAGCATGACGTGTTGGGGGGCCGTGGGGAGGCCCGAGTGTGGGGAAAGGAGCTGTGGGGGCAGACGTGGGAACAAGCTTGGGGGGGCACAGATGAGCTGGGCTACCTCTCCTGGCCAAACCCCGCAGACAGGCCAGACAGCCAACCAGGGAAGCTGAGGCACCTCGGGGATGAATGTCACCACCCTTCAAAATTAGAGAGGGGGCAGTGGTGGCGGGCAGGGCCTGAGACGGCAGCAGGGTGCTGAGGGCCTGTCTGGTCTGGCCAACAGAAGGCCTCGGGTTTGCAGAACGTCACTCAACAGTGACAATGGAGATGCAAAACCTGCCGGCCCCCAGCCCATCTGACAGCAGAGGAGCCCAAGGCCACCCCAGAACATCTAGAAAAGGCCCAGAACTTTGTGCCATGGCCCATCCCGTCCTGCTATTCCATAAACAGCAGTGTCCTTCCTCCCAGCATGAAAACGCTTCCCAAGGGGTGGGTGGGCATAACTGGGAGGCCACAGAAGCCGACGCCACTGAGCAGAGGGCCCTGGGCAGGCGGGGAGGGGGTCGGGGACCCCCTGCCAGCCCCATCCCAGGTGTCCCTGCTCTCCTTTCCCTCCAGTGCAGCTAGAGTTTGCCCAGGTCTATTCAGCAGATGCCCTTTGAACCCCCTGGCGTGTGCTAAGCCCTGCGGGTGCGAGACCTGGAAGGCCACCCTGTCCCCAAGGAGGTCCTGGGCTCACAGCCTAGTGTCCCCAGGGTGAAGATGAGGGGCAGACAGTAGAGCCTGGATGGATGGGTAGGATGCAGTGACTGGAATGAGGGTCTGGGTAGAAGGTGGAGTGAGCAAGGGCGGGCCGTGGGACAGGCTGATGAAACCACGGCCACCCCCAGGCCGTGAGAACCACTGCTGCGCCCTCTCCTTGAGGCGCCCTCTGCCCACTCCTCCATTCCGTCTTCGCAGAGGAGGAGTGGCTGAGAGAACAGGGCGGCGGGGATAACAAGGAAGGGGCTAGAGATGTGGCTGGAAAAGGGATGCCCAGGCTTTCGACGCCAGGGTGAAATGGAGAATCAGGACCCCCGTCCTGGGGCCCCGCAGTGCCACACTCCCTTCCTGACCCCACGAAACAGCACACTCTGCCCTCCACCCACATGTGGCTGGACAGAGCCCTTTCCCTCTCCAGGCCTCAGTTTCCCCATCTATCTGAATCTCTTCTGGAAGCTCTCTGGAGGGAGCCCTGACCAGGTCCCCATTCCCACTGAAGGCGTCAGACAGAGCTGGCTGACTGTGCGCTTGTCAGGGGCTGCCCGACTGTGCCTGCTGCATGTCCCAGCGTGGAGCAGCAAGGGTCGGAGGGCAGGAAGGGGCGGGTCACTCACCTTACCCTAAACACGCCTCCAGAGGAAGCTGGCCTGGCTCAGCAGGCCAGGAAAACTACGGAGAAGGGTGACCCCTCCCCACTCCTGAGGAGGTCTCCCAGGTCCCTGGGTCCCTGGTGCTGGCCCTAGGCCTGCCGGGAGGCTCCTCAGGGCTCTGCCCCTCCGCTGCAGGGAGGTTTCCAGGCTACATGGAGACCCCAGCGGCCAGCGGGGTTGCCAGGGTTCTTCGTCTGTGGGCTACAGGTTTGGGCAGTGGACACCACAGACCCCTCCCCAGACATGACCTCTGACCCTCGTGTCTTCGCAGAGATTTACTGCCCTTCACGCTGAGGCTGCCCCAGGCCATCCTTGAGGCAAGCAGCTTCACAGACCTCGAGACCATCTCCAACCTGGGCCTGGGTAAGTCCCCTCAAGGGGCCAGGGGCGTCGGTGGGACTTTAGAAAATGGGACCCTAGGACTGCCCAGGGTGACCACCTGTGCGCAGGGACGGGTCCTGAGTCCCAGCTCCGTGGCACCCACCCACACCCTGCCCCAGGCTCTGAGCACCGTAGCAGAGGGATCGTCCCGTTTCCAATGTGCGCCTTTAACAGCCACCCAGGAGGTCCTGAGCCATGCTAAGCGCTCTGCAAGGACACAGGCAGCCAGAGCTGACCTGGAGCCAGGGCTGCACCGAGCTGACCCTTGGGAAGCCCGAGCATGCCAAGTCTGTAGCTGCCGGGAAGCCAGGCCAGCGCCTCTGTCAGTGCGTGTCAGGAGCAGAGAACTTCTTATGGGGACAGGGAGAGTGTGTTTTAGGCAACTGTTCCAAGAGCTTTTGTGGGCTCCAAAGCCTGGGCAAAGGCCCAGATCTGCGCAACCTGGGGCCGTCAGGTCACGCTCATGAACAAAGCGGTTCATCGGGAAGTCTTCATTAAGACTAAAGCATACTGGGGACACAGCAGTCCATGGGGCTGAGCACAGTGCACACCCCCTGTCCACCAGTGTTGGTGGAATGGAGGAAGCAGGGACCCAGAGGGGAGAACCAGGTCATTATGAGCAGAACTGGGGTCAAAGAAGACACCCCCTGGTTCCCAGGCCAGGCCACTGTCTGCTACCCAGAGGGGACAGCAAAGCAAGAGATACCAGAAGCAGCTCATGGTCAGGGGCCAGGAAGTAGGAGGGATTCAGGCCCCTGTGCTAACATTTGAGGACCACTGACTGCTTCTAATGTGCTCAGCTACACATTCGTCATAGCTTCAGACAGCCCTATAAGGCAAATAGCGCTATTATTGTAATCTCCCTTCTGTGGCAGAGGAAATCGAAGGGTAAGCCACATGTCCACTGTCACACAGCATGTGGCAGAGCTGGCACTGAACCCAGGCAGCTTAGCTCCTGTACCTGCTACCATCTCTTGACCCTACCAGATTCTGCTAGGTCTGATTTACCCAGTTTATGATCCTTAGGGCCAGTTTTCTGTTGATATTGGGAATAAACAGTGAACTCCACCTCCCAGAGATTTTAGTTGTTGGGCTCTTACCCTCCCAGGAACTTGGCTATGGGACAGGTGACAGTTCTGTAATTTGCACCGTGCCCATGACCTCCACCTGAGGCTCAAATGGTATGATGCTGCCTGACCATTGCAGAGCGCTTGGCATTGCCTTGTGTCATTCTTGTGCATTTGAAAGATAGAAAGTGCATTTTAGAGATAGAAAACCAAGTTTTAGCCTAACTGAGAACCTCATGCAAGGTGTCCTTGATAGGAAGGGACACAGCTGGGATTTGCAGCCAGGGCTTTTAGGCAAGGGACTCTTGTGGCCAAGAACTGAAACCCACTCCAACTAGCATGGATAAAAAGAGACTTAGAGAAAGGACATCAGGGAGCCTCTGAGAAATGGAGACAGAGGGTCAGCTGGGCTTTGCAGGTGACAGCAGCTACTCTGTGTGCACACCGGCCCCTTGCTCCCTGCACGCCGCCTTCCCGCTTCCTTGGTTCCTATCCCCCACTCCTCGGGCCAGCCAGGCTCTGACTCAGCCCCCGACCCCACCTAACCACTCTGTCCACGCACACTGTCCAGGGGAATCCGGGTGATCCTAGCCAGCCTAGCGATGGGGAGCCAGGGGTCACCCTGTGTAGTCAGCATCTCAGGGGAAACCCAAGGGACAGTGGGAGGCAAAGTCGTTGACGTCTGCCCACACGCACACACAAACTCATTTTACCGATGAGGAAGTGAAAACTCAAGGAATCTAAAGGACTCATTCAAGTTTAAAAAGAAATGAAGCGCAGGTACGGACACAGGGTGCGACACGGCTGAAGCTGGAAAACATCGTGCCCGGTGAAGGAAGCCAGATGCCAGCGGCCACGTGGTGTGTGAGATTGTCCAGGACAGGCAAATCCACAGGGACAGAAAGCAGACCGGTGGCTGGCAGGGTGCCAGGGGCTGGGGAGAGGGAGATGGGGAGTGACTGCTTCATGGGCGTGGGGTTTCTTTTTGGGGTGATGAAAATGCTTTAAAATCGATTGTGATGCAGTGGCACGACTGTGAACGCACTAAAACCACCGGGGTGTTTTTTAAATAAGTGAAAGGTGTGGTACGTGAGCGGTATCTCCATAAAGCTGTTACCGAGAGAGAGACAGACAGACAGAGAGATCTCGACTAAAGGGCTTTCCTCGCTAGGATGTGACAAAAGCTGGACTCACCCTTGGGGCTTTCTGAGCTTGAGCTCCGTGCTCCGGGTCTGCATGCCCAATCCTCCCCCGGCCACGCTCACCGCCGCCTCCGCCACCAGTCCCTTGCCTGCAGCGGCTTTGTCTCCAGTGGAAAACAGCGTGGTGCCCGTGCCCATGCTTCTTTCTTTTATTAACATCCTTTTTCTTATGATAAAAGTCAAGCACAATGTGTGTGTTTGTTTATTTGTTGTTAACCAGTGAGACCAAAGCCACGCCTGCTCCCGCGGCTGCTGCAGGTGTGGAATGTGCTCCCCTGCAGTCTTTTTTCCGTTTCACACACTTGCGCAACTGAAAAAGCAGTTTTGTTTCGTGCCTTTTGGTCATGTTTTGCTCGAATACATTTGTGACTTTCAGTTTTTTCCCTAGCGCCCAAAGAATGTCAAATTAAGGGTCACGATTCCCGGGTTCTCAGCCCACTTGACGGTCTTGCAGTTGTCAGAAGTGTGTGTTTACCATTCGTGTCATCAGTTTCATTCTTCGGTCACATCTCTGCTCATCTGTTTATGAGCAAAATGTAGTAAATATCCAAAGAGTCGCACAAGCCCTGCTGTTTAGACGGGGCGATGTTGCCGGAGCAAAGCTGCTGACCAGCACTGTGGGACGGCTCAGCATTGGTTCCAAGCTGACGTCAGAGAGTCCAGGTTTGGACTTGGAAAAGCCAACACCCAAAAGCGCAGGCTATGTAAGGTGTCATCGTGGACTTCAAGAGCTTTCTGGGTAGTTGGACCCACAAAACCAACAGGGAGTAATTCATCACTGAACTGTATGCAGTTGGTTCCAAGTGCGAAAGGAATTTAGAGAAGAGGGTTATTTACAGCGGTTCTCAGACATGCAGAACCCTGGTATTGCAGGGTGCATGCCAGGGCTGTCCGGAAAGTCTCCAGCCATGTAATACTGTCCTCATTATAGTAACAGTGGCTGCATACTTTCTGGACAGCCCTCAGATGTTTAATACTTTAAAAATATATTTAGAAAACACCTATGTTCTATAGCTCTTCCAAGTTTGCTTGTAGCTTGCTTGCTTCCTTTATATCAGACAATGAGAATTTTCCTAGTTAGTAAAAATTCATTGAAAACTTGACTTTGAATGACTATCCAACAGCCAGTCATTAGGATGCCACACAAATATTTATTCGCTGAGCTCGTGGGCCTGTTTAAGCTGTTTCCATGGCATCTGGAGCACTTGGCTGCATCTGCTCCTCCCCTTTCTTTCCTGCCACTAGCCCAGGGCTCCCCGAGGGTGGAGCCTCGGTTTGCTCCCTGGGACCTACAGCCCAGCACCTGACCTGGTGCAGGCCCTCTGAGGACCATGGGAGTGGCCACCTGGCGAGAGGTGTCCCCAGACAAGGCTCAGGAGGCCACAGGGCCAGCAAAATGGCTGCCTCAGCTCAAGGGCAGCTCAGAGGCAGGGGAGGGGCGGCTCTTCCTGAGAGCAACTCCTGCAGCCGAGCCAGGGCTGGCGCGGTGCCATCGGGCATTGGCGTCCGCAGCTTGGCCAACCACTAGGATTGCATGACATGGAGTTCCGCTTCTCTGGCCTTGGCATTCTGCAGACTGCAGAGAAAGTTACCCGCTTCCTCTTTTCTAGAGGATCAAACCCTGCACTGCCACTGTGGCTCCCTAACAGCCCCCAAGACCCCAGGATGCAGCCCCTCTGTTCCCAGCTTCCCTCGCCTCTCAGAGTGGCATTGGCTTTGAGGCCTGGCTGGGGGGCAGGGAGGCAGTGTCCTCATCAACCAGGCCCAGGGCCATTTCCCTGAAGCCCAGTGTCTGCTCCGCTCCTGCCGGAATACAGATCCGATCAGTGTGAAACATGCTCTTGAGCCCTGCGCCCGACAGGCCGCCGTGCTGCCTGCAGCAGGCTGCTCGGTGGGGCCCATCCGCTGTGGCGCTCTCTGACCTCCTCCTGGCCTCCTGTCCCTCCTGGTCTCATCTCTTCATTCTCTTGTCTTTAGACATCCTTCAGGGTTCAGGTCGGCCCCATCTTGCCATCAAAACCACCCTTGCCTGTGCCGCATTCCGCAGAGCCCGGCCTTTGCGCTCTGGCCAAGCTAATCCGCTCGTGGGCTGCTGCTGTGTGCCAGGAGCTGTCTTAGCTGCTGGGAATGCTCAGATGGATGAAGCATTGCTGCTGCCTTCTGGAAGCTCTGAGTCTGGTGTGGGCAAGTTAGACAAAAACACAGAATTACTGTCCCAGTGATGGCCACTGCCGTCAGAGTGTGCCTCAGAGCCAGGGGACACAGGGGAGCGTAGGCGAGGCCCGAGTGCATGAGGAGGCACCACGGGACAGGTAACACTGGGCGTGAGTCTTGACGATGAGTAGGAGCTCGCCAGGTGGGCGGCATGGGAAAAGCGTTCCAAGCAGAGGAAATAGCATTAGCCAAGACCGGAAGGTGGGGGAGCGTGTGGCATGTTCAGGAAGAAGTGAGCAGCAGAGTGGGGAGGAGACTCCTTAGATGATGCCAGAAAGATGTGCGGGGGCCAGATCCCCCCGGCCTTGAGAGCCAAGCTGAAGAGTCGAAAGCAATTCTCAGCAAATAGCGACCAAGGGCCTGCTGCGTGCCCAGGCTGGTGCCACAAAGAGGAGAACTCGCAGAGGGGTAGGCTACGGCGGCTGCGATCTCCGTGAGTGATCATGGGGGGCCCAGGCACTGGGGGGCAGTTCTGTATGTCATCTGTCCCATGTCTCCACCTTCACCAAAGAAGAGTCTTGTGGGAGCCCCACTGGGGGCTCAGTTCATGTGTGCAGCTGCTGCCCCGTTCTCTTTGGAGTCAGACTGGTTGCCTGATTCTACTTGCTAGGAAAATTTCCAAGGGACACTTTGTTGGGCTTGTGCAGACACAGGCACAGTGCTTCAAACACTCACTCTAGGGCCCAGAACATCTGTGTGCTTGATGCGAGGCACCCAGGAGAGTCAGTAACTGCCCAAAAAAGCAAAGCAAAGGGCCAGGAGGTCGCCAAGAGTAGCTCATCTAGGTCCCAGCAGAGGACGCTTTGGACACAACATATTCTCGGGGAGTGACTAGGCTGAGCACAGAGCTTTGCAACTTGGAGAAAGTCACATGAAAGTTTGTCATCCTTGTTCCAGTGGTGACAACTGGGCCCTCTCCACTGGCTATGACACTCTGGCTGCCAGACACAGGGTCTCTGCCCAGGACAGGGCTGCATGGGGACTCCCTCCTTCTCCTCCCCTGTGAGGGGTACACTTCAGAGGGGTGCACACAGCTGGGTGGATTGCAGCTCACTGTTTCTCAGCAGCACTTTTGTCCTGGAGTGCACCCAGCTCACCCTCATTGGGTTTGCGACCCCTGGCCAGCAAGCCGGCACATGCCGACGTTCCCAAAAGTGTCCACCTCTTAGAGTGCTTGGCTGCTCCTGGCCACGTTGTGATGTCTCCTGTCTCTTAACGTCAAGAGCCTGTTGTGTTCTTGCCACATCCCCAGTTCTGGGGTGCAAGCCACCCTGCCACTCACCCATGCTGGGACAGCAACCGAGATGGGAAGTGTTGCAAGTTCCTACGAAGGAAGGTGGAGTAATGTGGCGCCTGAACACGGGCCATAGAACTAGCCTGACCCAGTTCAAATCCCAGCCCCTTCACTCAGCACCCCGGTGGCCTGGGGCAAGTTGAATCTCCTGAGTCTCTTATCCTCATCTGTGAAATGGGGCAAGGCCTATGACCAGGGACCCAGATAATCTATGTATAGCGAGTAGCCCACGGGCTGGTGCACAGCAAGAATGCAATGAAGGTTTATTCCTATGATTGCCTTTGATGTTATTTTTCGTAGCTTTCTTACTGACAAGTTCCTCCTAGAAGTTAGGAGGGCTGGGTGGGAGGCCAGCCCCGCCATTCACAAGGAATTCTGCACCTGTCTGGCTAACCCCCATCCATCTGCAAAACTTGCAGGTTGAACAAGACCTGGGTTCCATGTTCCTCTCTAGGAGGAGCCGCTCAAGTGAGCTTGGAGTGGCCTGTGAGCCAACTGACATTGTTCCCAGAACATGGTGTCCCTGGGCCCTTTCAGAGGGTCCTGAGCTTCCATCAGATACTCAATGGGGTATGTTCCCCAGAGCTCAAGAACACCTGTGCCTGCTTTGGTGGCCTCGGCCTTGGACTGCATCCACGAGGACTGGGTCAGCAGAGAGATACGTGCTGGGACTTAGCTCGGCCATCCGGGAGCCTCTGCCACCCGAGCTGGCCTCCCTCAGCCAGGCCGTAGGACCAGCTTCTTGTTGGAACCTCGAGATTGACCAGAGTCAGAATGATATTGCGGCAGATGAGTGTTCCCTACTCGGGCAGTCCATAATCCAGGAGTTTACTCTTCCCTCATGTAACAACGGTGGTGGACAAAATAGGCCCAGAGCCCCTCCCCTGATACTGTCCTGTTTCTTCTCGCACACCTATGGTGTGGATACTGTGGTGACCCCATTTCAGAGATGGCTAGACTAAGGCCTGGCCCAGTCAAGCCACCTGCCTCAGAGCACCCAGCTGGTCAGCTGCAGGAGCTCCAGGCCTCTGTCCCTTCTGTCCCCACCATGCCTTCCCCCCAGCTCCAGAGCACTGCGTGGCCAACCCCCAACCCTGCGCCATCAGTGCCCTCGTGGTGGGCTCGGAACTGGGCGGAGCTTGTCATGTCACCCTGGGGCCTCACCCCCACACTGCTGGGGAGGACCGCGCGGGGCTTCCCCTCCAGAGGCAGGAAGTGGTGGGAGAGCTTTGAAAGAGTCCAGGAGGGGAAAACAACTCTCAGAGCAGTGAAGCAGATGCTGCAAACGGCCCTCCCTGGCCCTGCCCCCACCCCGCCCACAGACGCTGCAGGCACAGCGGTGGCCCAGCACAAGGACTGACTGCCTGTCCCTCTCTTGCCTCCACAGGCTTCTGGGACTCCTCACTGAACCCCCCTCGACGAAGCGGGAGCCCAGCAGAGCCCCCGAGAGACCCAGCCCCCGGAGCACCCCCGGCCCCCAGCCTCAGACCCACCGCCCATTACGCAAACTGTTCCTGTGAAATTGAGCTGTCGGTGGGAAATGACCGCCTGTGGTTTGTGAACCCCATTTTCATCGAGGACTGCGGCAGCACCCTGCCCGCTGACCAGCCACCTCCTGGAAGCTGCCCTGCGCGCCCGTCGCTGCCCACGTCTGACGCTACCTCACCCACCTCCAGGTGGGCCCCACGCCGCCCGCCGCCGCCACCCCCCGGGCCGTCCCTGCATCGCCCTGGCCCGGCCCTGCCCGCTCCACTCCCTGCTCCTCCTGCTCCTGCCTGTCCTGTGCCTGGTTCTCCCCCCGTGCCTTCCCCCCACCTTGCACCCCAGGCCCCGGGTCCCCCAGACCCTCCAAGGCAGCCACCCATGACTGCCTGCGAGAGGCCCCCGCATCCCACTGCAGGCCTGGGCCCTCTCAGGGAGGAAGAGATGAAGCAGGGGGCAGCCCCCAGCTCCTTGCAGCAGGCCCCTGTCCCCCCACCGCCCATGAAGAAGAGCCTTCCCACTGCCCCTCCCAGACGGCGCATCTCCGAGAGGATGTCCCTGGAGGACCAGAGTGCAGGGATGGCGGCAGAGGGGGACCAGCTGGGCCCTTCCAGGGTGACCCCACTCAGCCCGCCTCCCCCAGGGACCACAAACAGCCCTGGGGAAAGGCCTCAGAGGACCACAGAACAAGGACAGGAAGCAGAGGCCAAAGCCAGTGATCCGGGCAGCATGCCAGAGCCACCGAGGAAGACCAGACAACCCCCGGTCCCGCCCCCCAGGAAGAAACGGGTCTCCCGGCAGCTGGCCTCTGTCCTCGCAGCTCCTTTGGAGAGTGCTGAGCTCTGCACGAAGGAGGTGGCCTCTGAGACACCCACGCCCAGTCCACCCAGAGAAGGCCAAAGTCCTGCCTCCCAAGCCGGGACTCAGCGCCTCCATGCCCAGTCCACGGCCCATCCCCAGAACTCTGCAGAGTTCAAGGGCTCCCTGGCCTCCCTCTCAGACAGCTTGGGGACGCCCGGCTCGGCCGCTGACCAGGACTCCTACTCAACCAGCAGCACGGAGGAGGAGCTGGAGCAGCTCGGCGGCCCCAGCGGGAAGAAGAAGTCCTCAATGATCCTGGGCAAGGCACGGCACCGGCTGAGCTTCGCAAGCTTCACCAACGTCTTTCACGCCTTCCTCTCCAACAACCGCAAGCTGTACAAGAAGGTGGTGGAGCTGGCGCAGGACAAGGCCTCATACTTCGGCAGCCTGGTGCACGACTACAAGGTGTACAGCCTGGAGATGATGGCGCGCCAGACCTCCAGCACCGAGATGCTGCAGGAGATCCGCACCATGATGACCCAGCTCAAGAGCTACCTGCTGCAGAGCACTGAGCTCAAGGCCCTGGTGGACCCTGGCCTGCACTCCGAGGAGGAGCTGGGTCAGTGCCTGGGCGGGGGCTGGCTGCGGGTGGCGGGAGGGAAGGGTGGGAGAGCAGCTCATAGACTCAGGAGCCCCTTAGGACAACAGAGGTCTATGTGGATGCTGGTGGTGCCCACCCATCCCCTTCCCTGGCCACATGCAGCTTCTCCAGCTGCTGCAAGGGTTGGCTGCTGACAGCACACAACCACTCCCTTTTCTAGAGACTTGACCTTGACCATATAGAATCCAAATTATCTGCACCCCCTCTTCCACTAACGGCAGCCCACCGCCAATTACCCTCTGCCATGGAGTCACAAAGACTGGCCCCTGGCCTTAAGAGGGGTCACTGCATGGCGCACTGTAGGGCCCCACGGGATCAGGCTGAGACCTCATCCTTGCCCAAGCTCTTCCTCGCTGCATCCACTTCCCTCGCCCCCTGTCTGCTGAGAGCTGTCCCCCTAAGTCACACGCGCCGGATCTCTGCCTCGGGCTCTGCTTCTGGGGAACGGGCCTGAGACAGCTCACTGACCTGACTCCTTTCCCACCCCCACCGGCTTCTAACCCGACAACTGTCAAATCTTTTTGTGATTGTGATTCACGGGGAGAAATATATTTTACATTGCGATCAACTACGTGCCTACGTACACATTAGAAATGTTTGGTCGCATCACACTGCTGTGCCCCAAGTGGTTGTTAAATTTTGAGCCTTCTGAACTCGTTGGTAAACAGTCACTCCGCAGCCCTCCAGGGCCACCTCCCCTGGCGTCCCCTAGGCCTCTCCTCCACACCCGGGAATTAAAGAGTCAGTGCTGGGCTCTGCAGACGGTAGTCCCTTGGTGAATGTTGCTTGAAAAGAGAGATTAAGGTGTTCCTTTCCCAGGGCTGCTGGGTTTTCATAGCAGACTCTTGAAACTGACAGGCTAACCAGGCCACAGGATTGACGCGGGCGTTTCCGGTGTGGTGAAGGGTAGTGGGATTGAGATCTGAGGCCAGCGCCATGTGTATCTGCACCGGGTCCCATAACCAGATACCCATCATCAGAGAGTTATTGGGCACCCGGCTGTGGCCATTGCTGCAAAAACAGAGGTGAACAAAACAGTCAAAAGTCCCCGCCCTCGGGGAGCTTATGTTCTATCGAGGGTGACAGTAAACCATGGAGTAAGGTGGCACCTGAGTGAGGGGACGTGGCAGGAAGCGAGACCAGGAAGTGCCCAGGGAGCAGGCCAGGCAGGACCCCTGGGCCTCTCTAAGGGCTTGGCTTTTCCCGTAAGTGAGACGGTTTGTGCAGCAGAGAGCACTGTGCTCCCCCTTACATGCTGAGCAGGAGCGGAGGGACTTGTCAGGGCTACTGTAATCACCGAGGCAAGCAGGGAGGGTGGCCGGGAGCACGGCAGAGGCAGCACAGGTGGAGTGACATGGTCGGGTTCTGGGCCTGTGGTGAAGACGGAGCCACAGGACAGACTGGATGTGGGCATGGGGGTCGGGGGCCAGGGCGAGAACAAGCGTTGTCAGCCCTGGAAGGAGGCAGGCGCCAGGGCGGAGCCCCCGAGCTCAGCTGTGGACGGTGATGATACAGACACTATGGGCCCCCCAGGTGGTGGTGTGGGGGTGTGGAGTATACCGTGAGCTCTGAGTCTGCAGTTCTGCGGAGAAGGATGAGCTCAAGTTAGATGTCTGGGAACCGTCAGCACAAAAAGAGCCACGAGACTGGATGAGGTCACCCGGTGCGAGGACTGAGCCCCGGGCACCATGCAGACTGGGAGGACATGGGAGGGTATGGGAGTCTCAGTGTACCCAGGGGAAGCTATGGGCAGCCCGCCTTCCAGAGTGGGGGTGTAAGCTGGGGCCTGGGGGAGAAGAAAGAGGGTGCCCTGTGGGGAAGGTAGGGGAGGACTTTCCTTCTAAGGAGTGACGGCCACGTGGAAGAAGGCAGAGAGGAAGGGGACGAGGCTGGAGGACCGTGGTCCACTCATGGAGGAGTGAAAGTCAGGCTTCGATGTGGCCTGGAGATGGAACCCCTGAGGGTGCGTGTGGAGGACAGAGAGGAGGGGATGAAGCAGGGAGACCTCCTGGCCCAGCAGCTGGGACGGGGCAAGGCCGGTACCAGGTGGCTCCCAGCAGAGCAGAGGAGGTTGGTGCAAGCCGGACCTTTGCCAGAAGCAGCAAGAATGACTCCAGCCCCAGGGCGGCCAGCTGGCAAGACACACACCCACCACGGGGTGTCTGCTGAGGCCGGCTCTGTCTCAGGTACCGAGATGCCAAGAGGTGCTAGACTCAGAGTCTGTCTTGGTGGGTGACATGGCAGAATGTCACCAGAGCCTGCTGTGAGCACAGGTGTAGGGTAGAAAAGTTTCCAGGCAGGGAGAGGTGGCTGCTGAGCTGGGCCACCAAGTATGGGGTGGGCTAGAGCTGCAGAGATGGAGAGAAGGGCCCTCCAGGGGCTGGGGACAAGGTCAGCATCGACGGCAATAGCACCATTCCAGATGCTGCACATGTCAGCAAACCTGATGGGCTTGGGCTACTGTCATGCCCAAGAAGCCACGGCTCTGAGAGGCTCAGTGACCTGGCCAAGAGGACACAGAGCTGGTGGCAGAGGTGGGCTTCAGACCCAGGCAGTACAGCCCTTTCCATGAACTGACCACTCTGCTGCTCTGACTCTTCCTTCCGAGCTCTGCCCACATGCTCAGTTAGACAGTAGAGGAACCTAAACCACATAAAAGGCCGGACAGAACCCCGCACCCAGGGTGCTCCTGGTTTTTTTTGGGAGATAAGTCACAGGAGCAGGTGGAGACACAAAATTCCTAACACGTGTGGCTGCTGAGGGCCAGAGGCCAGAGAAGAGGTGCCTGGAGGAGATCCAGTGGCTCTCGGACAGGGGGGACCTGCAGGGCAGGGGCACAGCCCTCTCACTGTGCAGTTAAGGAAACAGATGCTGGAAGGGAAAGGGACTTGGCCAAGATCACGCAGGAGCCTAGGACAGCAGGGAAGGGCAAGTCCCTGCCCCCAGGACAACACGCCTCTAGCAGCAGCTATGAGGGCCGTGGATGTGGGCAGAGATGTGGGCCTGCAAGGATGGACGGGGGTGGGGAGAGGGAGACGAGGGCAGCGCTGTGTTGAGCGGAAGGCATAGAGGGAGGCCACAGGACGGGGACCAAGCATGGCCAGGACTGGCCCCAAACCCAAACACAGGCCAACCCTGGGCCTGCGTAGCAGGGAAGGGCAGTCTGGGCCTCTGCTGAGACTCAGCCCTGGGAGCACAAGCCCCTCCCTCCTCTCCCCAGGGATGGGGCAGCTGAAGTGTCCCCCTACAGACACAGGACTTGGAACCTGCCCTTACCAGGCCAATAGCCAAGATCCTTCCCCTGGGGAGTGGTTAGGTTCTAAACGACTTCCTATTTCCCTACTGTCACCCAAAGCAGCAAGCATCACCATGGTGTCAAGCAGACATGAGTTCTAATCCTTGTTCGGCCCCCAGCCCACCTGTCAGAGCCTAAATTGGTCCATCTTTAGAGTGGGGATAGTAGCGTGTACATTGCAGAGCTGTAGGATCAAAGCTCGCTAACTCCCACTCCACGAGATGGTCAGGACTGCCTCTCGGATAAGATGACAGATGACCAATGAAGGCACAGACCGTGTGGACAGGTGGGAGGTGACTGCGCCAGGTGGAGGGAAAAGCAGGTGCAGAGGCCCCGGGGCGGGGGCAGGGGCAGGCCTGGCCATTGGTGGAGCAGCACAAGCACCAGGGAGCAGGCAAAGCCTGAGCCAGAGAGGTTGCGGGCCGGTCACAGCAGGGCCTTGGAGGCCATGGGGAAGACTTTGGCTTTGATTTGATTGCACAGGAGATGGGTGCCCTGTGAGGGTTCTGAACAGTGTGATCAAACATGCCCTAACAGGACAGCACTGGTTGCTGTGTTGAGAATGGCAAGAGCCTAATGACATAACCCGGGCGAGAGATGATGGTGGTAGCCTGACCAACCCTGGTCAGGGTGGTAGCTGTGGAAGTGATGAGAAGTCAAGTTCTGGATATACCGTATTTTTGAGACTAGAGTCAAGTGGATTTGGGAATGGAAAGAGAGGCATCAAGAATAATTCCACCAATCATTTACTAGGCACTCAGGCCCTCAGCATGCAGCTGCCCCCGTTGTACACTGCACAACTGCAGTGTGACTAGTACCCTCTGAAGTCATGTATTGGTAGGCAGGCCGAGAGAGTTCACTCCGTGCCAGGCTCTATGAAACGCATTAGGATTCAATGACCAGTTAGTATCCGTCCCTGGGGGTCTTTGCAGTGTGGCTTTCTGTCGGATGTGCGATACTCTCTCACGTACCAGAAGCACAGGATATAACTGCTGGGGCTGTGAGTGTGCCCTTTCTGGACCGGTGAATGGGGATGGCTGAACAACTGGGCAACGGGGCCGGTGGCAGGATCCCCACGGCTCGTTTCCTCACCCTCACACTCTTGCTCACCTACAGAAGCAATTGTGGAGTCTGCCTTGTACAAGTGTGTCCTGAAGCCCCTGAAAGAAGCCATCAACTCATGCCTGCACGAGATCCACAGCAAGGACGGCTCGCTGCAGCAGCTCAAGGAGAACCAGCTGGTGATTCTGGCCACCACCACCACCGACCTGGGCGTGACCACCAGCGTGCCCGAAGTGCCCGTCATGGAGAAGATCCTGCAGAAGTTCGCCAGCATGCACAAGGCCTACTCGCCCGAAAAGAAGATCTCCATCCTGCTCAAGACCTGCAAACTCATCTATGACTCCATGGCCCTCGGCAACCCAGGTAGGTGGGGAGCCGCGAGGGGTCAGGGCGAGGGGCTCTCCTTGTGTGGGTCGCTGCCGCCTCTCCTACAAGGACTGCAGAGCCCTTGGAAGGCCCCAGCCTTTCCGGATTCTGAGGCCCCTTGGGGAGGGACTGGGCACCTCGTGGGTTACCCGAGTACCCGGAGGAGGGCCATGACTGGCTGCTGCCCGAGAGGCAGGCCAGGAAGCAGCCACGCCGTGCGTGTGTGTGAATTAGGAAAAGGCGCTATGTTAGGTCGCTGGAGCTGCTGAAACGCAACACCACAAGCTGGGTGGCCTAAGCAACTGAAATGTATTGTCTCACAGTTCTGGCAGCTAGAAGTTCAAGATCAAGGTGGCAGCAGGGCCACACTCCCTCTGAAGGTGCCAGGGGAGGGTCTGTCCCAGGCCTGCCTCCGAGCTTCTGGTAGTTCCTCGGCTGTGGCAGCAGGACTGTGATCTTCACACGGCCTTTCCCTGTGCGCTTGTCTGTGTCCTCATTTCCTCTTTTCGCAAGGACGCCAGTCAGGTCGGATTAGGGGCCCACCCTACTCCAGTACGACCTCATCTTAGCTAACTATATCCGCACTGGTCCTATTTCCACATTCTTATTGCTGAGGGTTAGAACCTCAACGTATACAGTTTGAGGGGACACGGTTCACCCCATCACAGGTGCCTTAACCAGGCAGCATTGATCGAGACACACAAGTCCACAGGGCCTGGGCAGCCATCTGACCGGGCTGGGCATACTCAAACTCAGCCAGGCTCACTCGTGGGTCTGTGGTCAGAGGTGGGTCGTTGGGGTAGACACACAGATCTGGGTTCAAACTCCTGGTCTATCATTTACTACCTGTGTGACCTTGAATGGTTTACTTTGGGCTGGAAAAGGGCAGTTCCATCCTCAGTGAATCCTGGTTTCCCCAGAAACCTCTGGCTTCCTGGAATTCTTTTTAAAACCCCATCACTTGGCAGTGCCGTTCAAACACCATGATCTTTCGTTGTGTACATTTAGCATGTACAACACGATGTTTTGAAGTATGTATGCGTTGAGGAATGACCAGATCTAGCTAATTAACACATGCGTGACCTTACATGGTTATCATTTTTGTGGTGAGAATCAAACACCACGATTTTTGCTAACAATGAATTTGTTTACTAGACACTTGCCAGAGCGCAGGGACTGGGGGAGGGAATGGCTGATTTTGAGGAGGGAGGAAGCAGAGAGAGAGGCAGTTGCTAGCGGGGATGCCAGGGCGCAGCAGGTGGAAGAACAGGGCAGAACCAGGGCGATTATAGCTTCCCCATTGTCCATGGGAGAGGGAGAGGGGCTGGAGTCTCTCTGCTGATCCAGAAGCCAGGCCCAGGCAGGGAGACTCAGGGCCATGAAGGTCAAGCCAAGGTCAGGGCTCCGTGTGAAGATTCCCCTTCAGAAGTTAATGGGATTCTCATCAGGGAAGAGACAGTGTGTTCCCTTCCCACCACTGAGTGAGCACTGGACTGGGAGTCCAGCGACTCCCAGTTCGACTCCCAGTTTCCTCTCTGCCCCTAGCAGGCCAGGGCTGCCCCCCTGGGAGCCTCAGCATCTTCACTTGAGAGGAAGCAGGTTCTGTCCAGTCGACTTGGGATATGCCAAACCCAAATCCAAAGAGCAGAGGTTTGTCACTATGCAGCAGTCCTGGGTTTGAACCCTGGCATTGATCGGTGCTGTGGCCTTGGGCATTAGCCCCACTGGGCCTCTGCAAGTGTGTAATGGGGGTGGGACGGCACACGGACAGCACCTGGACAGCCGGTGTGCTCAGGAGCTCCTTCTTGCGCCTCAGTTTCCCACCCCCACGGCGGGGCTAGGAACGCCTGTGTCAGGGCTGCTGCGAGGATCAAAGTGTGTGTGTGCTGAGTGTTTAGGTGTGTGGATGCAGGAATGGCTGCCTCCCCGCCACGTTCCCCAAAACTAAGCGGGCTGAGTCCACTTAGTGGTTCCCAAGATGGGTTCCACAAGGCACCCCAGGGGCCACCAAAGGGACACAAGGCAGGATGGGTCCCAAGTCAGCTTCACCCCAGACAACTCTGCTTGCACTTGTTTTACACACGGGATCCCACGTGGGATTTTGTTTGAAATAAAGAGTTCTCCTGTGATTTTTTTTTTAATGTTTCATTTGGGAATAATTTCAAACTTCGAAAACTCTAGGAATAGCAATAGTGCGTGGAAGGAGGAACACCCGCATCGCCTTTGCGAATCGTTAACATCTTCCCTGGTTTGCTCTGCAGTTTCCCTCTCTCTCTCTGTCTCTCTGCACACATAATTGCTTTTTCTGACTCATGTAGGAGTAACTTACGCACCTCTGGGCCCTAACCCCAAATACTCTATGGAATGTGTGTCAGTAGGTAAGGTCTCATAACTCTTCTGTAACCGCAGGAGAGTCATCCATTGCATAAATTCACACTAACTCCGTGTTTTTTTCTAACCTACCGTCTAACCTTGCAGGTTGTCACTTGACCTAATAGGGTCGTTTTTAGCATTTCCCCCTCCAGTTTACGATCCAGGGAAGGGCCAGCTGTTGCATTCAGTTGTCATGTGTCTTTAACCTCCCTTAATTTGGAGTCCGTCCTACCACGCGTCACTTAACAACAGGGATACGTTCTGAGAAATGCATCCTGGGGGGACTTTCACCGTATGGGCACCGCTGAGTGGACTCACACAAGCCGAGGTGGGACGGCTGGGCTGCCGCACACCTGGCTTTGCGGCGCGGCCTGTCGCTCCTGCGTGTTACTCTGCTGAGACTGTAGGTGGCTGGAACACAGTGGGAAGGATTTGTGCATCTAAACATAGAAAAAGCACAGTAAAAATAAGATATTGTAATCTTGCAGAACCGCCACCGTGTATACGGTCTGTTTTTGACCGATACGGCGTTGTACAGAACATGCCTGTATTTCTGCAGCCTTTCTTTGTCTGTTATCATACTGATATTTTTGAGGAATGCCGGCTTCCCTCCCCACCCCCACCTATTTTAAAAGATGAAAGTTCCTCATTTCGTGTTTGTCAGACGTTTCCTCAGGATTAGATTGAGGTTATGCATTCGCGGCTGGATCCCACTGACTCTTAAATTCCGACTTCGACGTCTAGCGGTTTTAGGACCAAGCTCCAGGCATTCAGCTCCCACCTTCCTCCTGACAGATGCCCCCAGCGGCTCTAACGTAGTCCTCGATGGCCTTGCTACTCAAAGTGTGGTCCACAGAGCAGCAGCCCTGCATCAAGCCCTGGGAGCCCTTGGTGACTCCAGGGAGAGGCAGGACTCCAGCCTGAGCCCTGCCTACCTCCACCACTGACCTACTTCCTCCACCACTGGCCACTTTTCGCAGAAAACAGCCCTTCCTTTGCCACCGCCCCCACCCGCCCTGCCCAGGCCCTGCTTCTAGACTTCCCGGCCCCTTCATTTCCGGGGGAGGATGCCCCCCTGCCCGCCTCTCCCATTGCAGTGATGCTGGTAACAGAAGCCCGGGGTACTGCCCGTGTGGCCCACTCAAGACAAGAATAAAATAGGGCCCCGCTGCGGGCGAGACCCATTGGAACAGGAGAAAAGGGGTGACCGTGGAGACACAAGATCTGAGTCCACTGGCCCTGCCGTCTTCTCCGGAAAGATAGTTGCTCTTATGCCCAGAAAATGGACCAGGATTCAAACCCAGAACTATCGCACTACAGAGTCTGTCACTATACCAAGCAACCAGCCTGGAAGTGGACCCCAAGTTTCAGAATCTCAACTGAAATGCTCTTTCTACTATCTCAAGGTTAGGGTCCTCGGTCAGGCAGATTGGGGAGCCACAGAGGCAAATGGCTTTGGATAAACTTGTCCCTCCATCCTGTAGCCAGGAGCTGACCGGGTTCCTCATGGACTTCAGGGGACTTGGTGAGAGCAGCTAGGACTTCTAGATTCACCTCTCCTATTGCTTTGACAAACAAGTCATTCCCACCTCTTCAGTGTCTAAGACCAGGCAGTCAGAGCCAGTCCTGCCTGCCTCTGAGATAGAGTCAAGCCCAAGAAATCCCCCTACGAAGGTGGGCGGGTGGGGCTGGGGAGAGGAAGGGAGGAGGCTGCAGTGTGTGAACCTTCTCCCAGGGCAGGTAAAGGGCAGGCGACGTCCGAGAGGGCATTGAGGGCCACGCTGCCTTTTCGGTTCCTTCAACATCCAGAAGCCACAGGAGCTTCTGGAATGAAGCCTGGCTCCTGGCCCTGGGGAGGGAGTGCACAGCCACAATGCCAGGCGGTTGGATGTAGGGCCACGGGATGGTGCTGGAACCCCAGGTCCCTCACCGTCCACCCCCCTGGCAGAGACCACAAAGTCAAGGGTTTGTGGGAGGAGAGCTCTAGAAGGGGACTCCAGGGGCATGGAATAATGGGCCTTGTGACATTGACGGGGGGTGGAGAGGACAGGGAGGGAGGTCAGGCTGTGGGTTTTTAAAAATCTGTGCTGGAACCATTCACAGGGGTGTACGCCTGTAGTCCCAGCTACCGGGGAGGCTGAGGCGGGAGGATCACTTGAGCCCAGGAGTTAGAGTCCAGCTTGGGCAACACAGGGAGACCCTGTATCTAAAAAATGAAAATTAAAATATAAAAATCTATGTTTAAAAAAATCTAAACTGATTTCTGATGACAAAAGTCACTAGTGTTTATTGTTGAAAATTGATCAGTAGTATTTTGGTGAACTTCTAGTCTTTTTGAGATAGCTGTAGATAGGTAGGTAGATAGATAGTTAGTTCAGGAAAGACTTGCTGCTGTAACACATAAACCCTACCATCTCTAATGCAATAGAAGTTTGTTTCTTACTCATACAAGTCCAGTTGAAGGGAGGAGCGTTGGGGTGGGTGGCCATGATCCATGTAGTCATTCAGGGATCTCTGCTGAGGGAGGCTTTTAGGTTCTCCTGGACATTGACATCCAATTAACAGAGAGAGAGAGAAGGGGGGTGTGCCACAGGCCTAGAAGTGACCCACAACTTTGCTTTTCCACCCCACAACAGAGGTGGAGTTCAGGCGCTCTAAGATATCACGTTCTGAGGTTTATAGAACATGTTACCCTCCTGTCTTTCACAATAATCATGTCTAACATTTACCAGTCTGCCTGACCAAGGACCCTAAACTTGAAATAGTAGAAAGTGCACTCAATCGAGATTCTGAAACTTGGGGTCCATTTCCAGGCTGGTTGCTTGGTATAGAGACAGAAGCACAGGCTTTGGAGTGAGATAGTTCTGGGTTTGAATCCTGGTCCATCTGTACTATGGGCATAATAGCAACTATCTTCCATGCTAAGCACTGTTCAACCATCTTGACATGTCATCCTCACAACTACCCCGTGGGGGTGTGGACAAAATTATTATCCCTATTTTATAGCCAAGGAAACGGAGGCTCAGCAAGGTTGAGCAGTGCGCTCCGAGTCACACAGGAGCAAGGGAGGAGTTGACCCTGAATCTCAGGACTTGCAACACTGCGCTCTCCTGCCTCTCCAGCCTGCCTCCCCCAGGGCCTCCTAGGTCAGAGATGACCTCAGAAAAGACAGACCCAAGCGACCCCAGCGACCCAAGCCATGGGCTGAGTTTTGCAGTGCCCGCAGCCTCGTACCTCTTGGAGCCAGCCTGGAACTTTGTGGCTTCAGGCCTCGGAGCCCACAGCCTGCGTAGCTGCCTGGCTCGTGGGCTGAGCTCTCACTCAGAAGAGGAACCCAGGGAACTGCAGTGATTTCCCCAGGGATGCGGCGTTGCTCAGAGCAGAACTGAGACTTAACCCGCCAAACAAGGGAGCTCAGTGGGAGGGAAGGGGCTGGATTCTAATTTCATGTTAGCCGCAGACTGCACAGGTGACGTCCGACTGACCATTTCTCCTCCCAGCTTCCGGTTCTTTCATCTGTGTGGCTGAGAGTTCAGACAGGGCCAGTGGTTTTCAAACTGGTCCCAAGGAACTCTCGAGGGCCATAGACTTAGCTGGAAGCCACGTTGGGGCGGGGGAGGAGGCAGTTGAGAGGAAATGAGCAAGTCAGCCCTGCTGCCCCCACCCTGAGCAGCTAGAGAAGCTGAACTGCACAGGAGATGCCCCTTACCGAAAGGCTTCCACTGCAAAAGTAAATTTAAATCCGCTGTTCTAGATGCTCTCTACTTCCTGCTCTTAGGTTTTTATCAAATAAATCGATTCATTCAACAGTCCAACAAACATTTTTTGATGATACAGATGCTAACCCAGAAAGACCCAGTCCTGTTTTTAGGATGTTCACAGTTCAAGTGAAAAGCAGAGCATTAAACAAGCAACAACCACGCAGTGCAATAAACGATAACCCTTCATTCATTCACTCAACTCACTTAGCAAATACATTTTATTAAACACCTACTATAGCCAGGCACTGTTGAGGCATTGGATAGAAACAGTGAGCAAGATAAAGCCCCTGCCTGAGTACAGTTCACATTCTAACTGGGGGAGACAGGCAATAAAGTAAACAGAAATACGAAATGCACTGCTAGACGCCGAAACCTGCCACTAGGATGAGTAGGGTGCGGTGGGGGCCTGGGGAGTGTCGAAGGAGTTGCTGTTCTGGGTTAGGCGGTCAGGGAAGGCCTCTCTGAGTTACAGATGATATTTATTTTTCTGTTCCGCAATGACAGCACCAGGGAAACTCATTGCAAGAGCATCATGCCTACTTAGTGGGAGGGTCTTCAGGGAAGACTTCTAGGAGGAAGCAAGTAGCTTTAAGTGGGTGTCGTGGGGGAGGGTAAAGGCCAAAGCAGAGCAGGGTCATGAGCCTCGTGCTGCCCCTGGGTTGTTGCATCAGAATCCTGCTCTCAGTAAGAGCCCAGTCAACCAATCGGGAGTGGAGGGTAGTTATAACAAGATGATAAATCCTTTCCTCTAGATCAGGAGTTTGCAAACTACAGCTCTCCCAGCCAACTCTGGCCCACCACCCGATTTTTATAAATAAAGTTTTATTGAAACACAGTCACATCCATTCATTTGCACAACATCTAGGGCTGCTTATGTTACAAGGGCTGAGTTGAGTGATTGGGACAGTGACTGTGTGGGTCGTGAAACTAAAAATATTTACTATGCCTGTAATCCTAGCACTCTGGGAGGCTGAGGTGGGAGGATCGCTTGAGGTCAGGAGTTTGAAACCAGCCTGAGCAAGAGTGAGACTCTATTTCTACAAAAAATAGAAAAATTAGCCAGGTGTGGTAGCATGCACCTGTAGTCCTAGCTACTCGGGAGGCTAAGGCAGGAAGATCACTTGAGCCCAGGAGTTTGAGGTTGCAGTGAGCTATGATGATGATGCCACTGCACTCTAACTGGGGTGACAAAGCGAGACTCTGTCGCAAAAAAAATTAAAAAATAAAAATATTTAGTGCCTGGCCCTCTGCAGAAAAAAAATCACTAACCTCTCTTCTAGACAATGCTTCCTAAATGACGAAACCTCATTTCAGCCACTCATTTGGTGCTCACAACCACCCTACGTAACAGGCTGCCTGAGTTTTATTATTACTCCCCAGTTTTCAGATGGGAAAACTGAGGCTCAGACTGGCTTAGTGAGTGGCCCCCGGTCACATAGTTACCTCCATGGCAGAGTTAGGGGCCTCCTAATCTGTCCTCACTGCCTGCGTGACCCAGGTGAGCACCCTTCAGTTCATTTCTGCCTGAAAGAGAGCTTTCCTTCTCTGAAATCTCCCGGCCTCTGGGACATGCATAAGGCTCCAGCCAGCTCTTTGAAATGCCCCCATTCCTACCGGTGGTAAACAGATGTGGCTTGGCCAAAAAGCACGCAGAAATCACCAGGAAGTGCAAGCTCCGGCCAGCAGGGCTCTCAGATGCAGTGTTCAGATCACAGAAGTATTTTACAGCCAGCGTCCCAGTGGCGCTGCCTGAGGCCCCACTGTGCCCAGAGCTGAGTCTTGAGCCTGGGATCCAGGTTTTGTGGGAAGGAGAATGGAAGACACATCCCTAACTGTCCCCAAAAGGATGGGATAGGAGCCCAGGTGTTTAAGTGATGCTTAAAGCTTGTTTTGGTCCATGAGTAGCTATCAGGTCAGTATGTCTGTGTGGACATTTCTTGCCAACATCAGGAGCAGGAGACCCAGGTTCTAGTCCGAGCTCTGCTACTGACCCGCTGTGGGCCTTTGGGCTAATTTCTCCCATCTCTGAGCCTTGGCTTCCTTACAATGAGGTCGAACTTGATGAAGCTATGGCCACGGGAGTGCTAGAGTCAGCTCCTGCCAGCTCACGGGAGCTGACTGAGCATCTCTTCCCAACTTCATGTTCACGTAGGTAGTTTGAAATTGGCCATTGTGGAAATATTTATATCATGAACATTGGCAAATGCTACAAATCAGGGCTTTTATCGTCCTTTGGAGAGCCGGTTGTTAAGCATTTCCCAGGACACCTCTGCCTCAGGCCCACAGCAGATCCCAGCATCCGTGACCTAACGCTGGGCAGGACAGAGTGGCGCCCAGTGAGAACACACGGTGCTCCGTTCAGCCCGCTGTCCGCAGCCCACGGCCCAAACCTGGGCTGGGGGCTGGAAAGGCAGCCATGGGGCAGAGGCTCAGAGAAGTTTATAGACTTGCCCTGGCTCACACAGCCTCTGGGCGCTCACAGTGTGAGGGAAAGGGCAGGCTCTGGAACAAGCGAGGCAAGTGGGAGCCGGAGCAGGAGCCACCCAGCTGTGCTGAGGATGCGGGAGAGGATGGGGAGAAGTTGGTAACGGGCAGGGAGGGAAGGTGTTCCAGGATGAGGGAACTGTGTGTTCAGAGTTGAGGAGATGGCCGTGATGCAGCCCAAGGAGATGCTATGTGGGAGGGCCATGGAGCAGAACATCACCCTGAGTTGGAAGATGGAAAGCAGAGGAAGCACCAGTGACTGGGGGCCAGACCAGAAGGGCTTCTTGGAGGAGGAGGCTCTTGAAGGAAGAGTGTCAAATTAGTAGGAAGGTGGGATTGTGGGTCAGAAAAAAGCTGGATTCAAGTCCTGGTTCACCACATTCCAGCTATATGCCCTCAGGCAAATAGCTTAACTTCTCCGAGACTCATTTCTGTCATCTGTCAAGTGGCACAATGAACCTAACCCACCTCACGGTGTTGTTTTTAACAATTCCTCGATATGACGTTTGTAAAGTATGCTTTGCCCTTTAAAGCGTCCCACAGATGTCGATGCTGTAAGGGAGACGTGGAAGGCAAGGAGAGGGGCCTGCCACATGGGTGAGTGCGGCCAGAGCCCAGGGGCAGGAGGGCAGGTTACCTGTCCTGAGGCCATTGACTGGAATCTAGGCACTAGATAGTCTGGCTGGAGGACAGCAGAATAAATCATGTTGGAGCAGCATCTGTGGGCCCAGTCGGGAAGGCCTTGAAGGCCAGGGTACGAAACCTGAACTTGACTCTCTAGGCAGCGGGGGCCCCACCCACTGCCCCACCAACCAGCAGCCCCAGAGCTGCCCAATATCCCCTGGGGACAAAATCACCCTGGGTGAGAACCACTACTTTAAAGGAAAGTAACTCGCCTGATTGTACTCTTGGTCAGTTCTTAATACAACACCGAGAAAAAATTACCTTCTTCAAGGCAGAGTAAAAATTCAGTTGGCTCCAAACCAGTGCGTGAGTTACGGTTGGGCTGCAGACGGCGCGGGCCTGTGTTTCACAGCCGTGCAGGTGGGCGCACCTTGCTCCCTAAAGCATAAATCAAAAAAGAAAAAATCTGTATGCCAGGATCCCAATAATTAAATTAGCCACAGGAAAAACAGCTCAATGTGCAAAATAATCTTTCCCCAGGAACTCTTTGGTCCTGTCCCAGGTGACCGGACGCTTCCCAAAGCTGCCTGTCTCGCAGGGCGAGCAGAGAAACCTTGAGACGATCCGAGGCACCCAGAGCAGCGCGGGCGTGAGAAACGAGGCTGTCCTTCAGTGGGCGTGTCCGTGGGAGCCTGGCGGGGGCACACCATGTACATCAGTTCATAGAATTCTCACCAAAACCCCGCAGGACAGACGTGGTGTCTGTGTCAGCTCACACATGACTAGAAACGCAGGCTCAGAGAGGTCAAGCCGTTTGGCCAAGGCCACAGAGCTGGTGAGTCGTGCCCTGGGATGGATATTTCAGGTTTTCTGACTCTGCTTTTCAGGGCTGTGTGTTACCATCCCCTTCAGCCCACCCATTTTACAGTTGGGAAAATTGAGGCCACCTGAGGAAGCAGAACATAAATGTCGGTAATCATTCACTTTTCCTTAGCACTTTACAGGTTCTAAGTCACTTACATATCAAGGACCCTCACAGTCTATCAATGCTGCCCCATGGTGCAGATGTGGACACAGAGTGTGGCCAGAAAGGAAGGCCACAGGCACAGTGTTCTCTGGGCAACCAGACTAGGGTGAGTTGTGAGCAGAACTCACATGCGCTGGGCAAACGTTAGTGGAGGCCTCCCTGGTGCCAGCGCTGCTCCTCTGGAGCCAGAACTTCGACATGTGGCCGCACCTAGCTGCAAGAGAAGCTGGGAAATGTGGTCCTCATTTGGGGTGGCCACGTCCCAACTAACGTCAGCAGTTCCGTTACTTTGAAAATAAAGAGAAACTGGACAATGAGGGAAGAGGGGAAGCGGCCGGCAGTCTCTGGCACTCTTACCAGCCTAGAACAGGACTGAGCAGGCAAGAAACACAAGGTCCCCCGTGGGTGGTTGTACATGACCCCAGAATCACAGTCCCAGCAGAGCCATTGGCCTCAGACTGAGAAGGTTCTGAGGCAGGGACCGGCTGTGACTCACTCGCTGTGTCTCCCTGTGTGCGGGGCCCACGCCAGGACCTACTCACAGTGGCTGCCATCGACCACGTGCTTGTTTTGTGCCAGCCACTGCCCGAGCACCACCTGCAGGGCCAGGGTTTGGGGGAGGGAGTGAGTGACACACTTGCCTTAGGTGCCAAATGTAAGGGGAGAGCCAGAAAAACTCAGGGAGATAAATTTTATAGAGATACATATGTGTGTGTGTGCATATACATATATTTTTAAAAAACAGTTCAGTGGTTTTTGGTATATTCTCAAGGTTGTGTGACTAAAACTACTCCAATTCCAAAACATTTTCATCGCCCCAAAAAGAAATTCTGTAGCAGTCACTCCCGATTCTCTCCTCCTCCCAGCACCTGGCAACCTCTACTCTGCTTTCTACCTCTGTGGATATGCCTATTCTGCACGTATCGTATAAACAGAATTATTAATATATAATATGTCCAATATGTAGTCTTCTAGGACTGGCTTCTTTCACTTAGGATAATGTTTCCTTTTTTTTATTTTAAGAGACAGGGTCTCACTGTCACCAGGCTGGAGTGCAGTGGCACAACCATAGCTCACTGCAACCTCATACTCTGGGGCTCAAGCGATCCTCCCATCTCAGCCTCCCAAGTTGCTGGGACTGCAGGCGTGCGCCACCACATCTGGCTAATTTTTTTTAACTTTTCACAGAGACAGGGTCTCGCTATGTTGCCCAGGCTGGTCTCCAACTCCTGGCTTCAAGCGATCCTCCCACCTTGGCCTCCCAAAGTGCTGGGATGAGAGGTTTATAGGCGTGAACCACCTCTGCCAGCCTAAGGATAATGTTTCCAAGGGTCATCATGGAGTGTATCAGAAATTTGTTCCTTTTTATTACCAAATAGTATTCCATTGTATGGGTGTGCCACATTTTGTCTATCCATTCACCAGTCGATGAGCATTTGGGGCTGTTTCTACTTTTTGGCTATTATGAACAATGTTGCTGTGAACATTGGTGTGCAGGGCTTTGTGTGGAAACATGATTTTGTTTCTCTCTGGTGTACTACTAGGAGTGGAACTTTTGGGTCGTATGGCAGGATAAGTAATATTTTAATGCAATACTTTAAGAAATAAAAATTAATGCGAAAAAGCTACGATGCCCAAAGTATCACCATTTTCAATAGAGATGCACTGTTGAGTGTTTTATGATCCTGCATTATGGTGCAACAGGAGTGGTTTCCCCTCGGCCTGTGGTTTCCAGGCCCACGTGAGCTTCATGAGGGCTGACGAGGGTGTGCGAACAGATTGGCAACGAGATTTTATACACAGTCGGGTTTCTGGAGTGTAGAGCGTTCATGAACTTTTTCCATGACCCAAGAAGATATTTTGATAAATACGCGTAAGAACACACATTTTTCCTTCTGCCTCCGGCCTCGGTATGGCGCTGACCGTCCACGTCATTTCATTTAATCCTCAAACATCCTCGGGCACCTCGTTCTCCATCCTCTCTGCCGAGGTTACAGGAGGGAAAGAAGTTCCCACGGTCCACAGCCAGTGAGTGGCAGACGTGGGACTGGAACCCCATTCTGAGGGGGGAGGCCCGGCCTTCACTCTGTACCTCTCAGGAATTCAGAGTGAGAGCGGTCAGGGAAAAGGCACTTACAAGGTGAGCAATCCCACTGTTAGGAGGAACAGATGAGAACGAGCACTGTCAACTAGGAAATTTGCTTTCCTCCCCTGGAAGTGCCTGCCCTGAGCCGCCTCTCAAGGCTGGGATGAAAATCGCCGAGTGAAGCATCCCCACGTGTGCTGTAGCAACCTGCCAACCGTGTCTCTTCATGTCCCCCAAATGAAGCCACATGCGAAAAATTTATTTTAGAGCCAAGGATTAGAAAACTAATTTGGTTCCCCCAAGAAACAGGTATATTTTCTTCTTGTGGACAAGAAGAAGACTATAAGCGGTTGTATTTTCCTCTCCACTTTGGCCACCAGGAAACTCACAGCCAAATTCTTCGCTGTAAAGGAGCAGTTGTGTAGGTTCTTGCTTATTCGTATTTTTCTTTTTCCTTTAGTACAACTCCTCTTGTAATTTATAAGAGGAACTGGTGTTTTTAAAATTTTTATTTAGATTTTACTGTTTTGTCTGGTGTATTTCCTGACAGTCACCTAAGTCCTTTGTAAACAGGTCAAGTAGAAATACGCTTTATTTTTTTCGAGACACTAGTCTCGCTCTGTTGCTGTGGCATCAGCCTAGCTCACAGCAACCTCAAACTCCTGAGCTCAAGGGATCCTCCTGCCTCAGACTCCGAGTAGCTGGGACTACAGGCATGAGCCACCATGTCCAGCTAATTTTTTCTATATATTTTTAGTTGGCCAATTAATTTCTTTCTATTTTTTTTAAGTAGAGACGGGGTCTCACTCTTGCTCAGGCTGGTCTCAAACTCCTGACCTTGAGCGATCCGCCCGCCTCGGCCTCCCAGAGTGCTAGGATCACAGGCATGAGCCACCGAGACCGGCCAGAAATACGCTTTTTGAAAGAACTGTAAATTGCCTGGCATGTGTTTGGGCTAATTATTAATTTCACCCAAAACACAAAGGGCAGCAGCTCTGAAATAGGGCCACACCCAGGCCTGGTAACCCCCAGCTGGCTCTGAGGCCCGGCAAGCACCTCCTGGGTGCCTGAGCCCTGGACTCGCTCTGGTTAGAGGAAGTGAGAAGGTGGGTTTGGGGACCCGGCATGGCTCTCCCCACAGTGCGGAGCTGCTTGGCCAAGCTTCCTTTCTCCAGCGCACTCGCGGGGCCCAGCCAGGAGGCCTCTGTCCCTGCTGGGCTTGTCCGCCTACAGGTCCAGCATTGGACCTCCTCGCGGGGCCCAGCCAGGAGGCTTCTGTCCCTGCTGGGCTTGTCCGCCTACAGGTCCAGCATTGTGCTGCCAAACAGGCAGTCTTCGGAGTCGGCCCAGAGCAAAAGTCAGGAGGCATCGTGGGCCCACCTTCCACTGCCCGGCCTGCGCTGCTCCTTTGCAGGTGCCCCCCGGCCTCGCTGTTGCTGTCAAGATGCTCCGAGCCCTGGGAACACCTCCCCGAAAGGCGGTAGTGATG
Organism: Lepilemur ruficaudatus; assembly: GCA_963574885.1. Classification (NCBI taxonomy): domain Eukaryota; kingdom Metazoa; phylum Chordata; class Mammalia; order Primates; family Lepilemuridae; genus Lepilemur; species Lepilemur ruficaudatus. The sequence continues at coordinate 39,493 of CAUYRT010030801.1, forward strand.
AATTGTTCCTTCCAGGGGTCTTCATGTCTTAAAGGAAGCCCTTGGGAAAGGGCACTGCTTAACCCAAAAGAGGGCAGACTGAATGGTGGCGTTTGGGGCCTTGCACTATCTAATGGAGGGAGAAGGTTTCTGTTTCGCAGGTGGGGAGGGACATGTGTGGTTGACGGGGATGGGGAACCTTCCCAGAAAACATGCATTTGCGCAGGCTGCCGCCTCTGGGTGGGTCCCTGAGTAAGTGTGATGCGAACTTGAGTGTCAAACAAGCAGCAAAGGGCCGTCAGGGTGGGGAGGACAAGAAAAAGGGAAGGGGTCGGGGTCTTGCTCACCTTCTCAGTTCCTTCTTCCTAAACCCGGATCGTGTCTCAGGCCCCCCAGGAGGCTGATCCCAGGGTCCTCCCTCCCTTAGAGTCATGAGAGATCGGGAACGTTCCTCCTCCAGGGGTGGCCACCTCCACCCAGCAAACCACTGCCCCTCGCCCTGGGCCGGGAACAACTGACACTCACCGCCTTCTGCCTCCCTCTCCTCCCAGGGAAGACCTACGGGGCCGACGACTTCCTGCCCGTGCTCATGTACGTTCTGGCCCGCAGCAACCTCACGGAGCTGCTCCTCAACGTGGAGTACATGATGGAGCTCATGGACCCCGCCCTGCAGCTGGGGGAGGGTGAGTCGCCACCCCGGGCCATCCCCAGGCCACTCAAGCCCATTACACATGCCCAACTCAGCCACACCAGGGGCACTCCTGGGTGCCCAACAAGCACCTCTTGGGTCCCGGTCGCCGCCAGGCTCTGGGTCCATGAATGCGGATGTGAATCCTACACAGGCTCTGTCCTGGGGAAGTGCACAAACTAGGAGGAGAGATAAGCCAGTAAAGAGACCATGTCACCACTAAGTGACAAGTGCTAGAATGGCAGGAAGCCCAGAGAGTATGGGAGCGTGTTACCCACACTATGCAGTCAGGGAGGGCTTCCTGGAGGAGGTGGCACCTGAGCTGAGCATTGAAGGATGAATAGGAGCCAGCCAATGAAGAAGGGGAAAAGGCAGTCTCTGCAGAGAGAACAACAGGAGATGGTTGTGTAAAATATGAAGCTGACATGGGGGCAGGGCCCACAGTTCTTAGACGGAGGTGGTCCCCTGGAACTCTTGGCGCCTTGCTCATCCAGCCCTCGGTCGGGACCTCTGTCAGAGGGACAAGGTTAATGACATGGGTAAGAGGCCCTGTGCTCCCCAGTAGGATGAAGGCAGAGGTGTGGTTTGTTCCACCCCACGCTCAGTTTCCCTTCCGCTTTCCTCCTTCCCACCACATCCTCCCACCCACTTAGCCTGAGCTATGCTTCCACCAAGAATTTCTTGAGGGGCCGCTAGCATAGATAACAGCTCTCAGGGAGCTCTGATTGTCCTCTGAGACGTCAGCCTCAAAGGATGGACGGAGAACCCCAGGCCCTCAGTGTCGCCCTTGGGCTTTGTGGTTCCTGAGATGAGCTGACCTTTTTTGCATGTGTTTGCATTCTTTGCATGTTCCGTTCTCTGGGGTGATGGCTTGATGTCAGAGTTCTGTGATTTCTGACTGCTCAGGGGAGCATGTTAAAACCATAAAGTTTGCTGGCATATATAACTTTGGCCTGTGGCTCTGGGGCTTCTGGAGTTTCTGGTTTTGTTTTTGTTTTTTTTTCCTCTAACTTTAAACATAAAGTTAAAAATTTCTTCTGGTTGGAATAACTTTTCTTCCCAGAGGTCCAGGAATTCTGGAGAGCTTTCTTCAGCAATGATTACCTGCTGCCCAGTGCACCCATCCACCCACCCACCCACCCATCCACTCATCCATCCACTCATCTAGCTATCCATCCATCCACCCACCCATCTACCCATCGACTCATCCATCCACTCATCTAGATATCCACCCATTCACCCATCCATCCATCCACCCACCCATCCACCCATCCATCCATTCATCCACTCACAATCCAACCATCCACCCACCCACCCATCCATCCATGCCAGAAACTTGGACTGCAGTGCAGGGCAAGAGTGGTGAGGCTCAGAGCCTCCTGCGAATGAATGAATGCCTCATTCCGCACCCCACATTTCGGGATGTTCACCTCCTCAGGCCTTCGTGGGCCTTCTTCCTTGGTTTCCCCAAGGAAGGGAAGCTCTGAGCAGGCGCACAGAAGCCACACAAGGCTGAAGGGGTGGGCAGGGCCTCCAGGCCACACCGACCTGTCTCTCAGCAGCGACACCAGCCTGAGGGACAAGAACAGCCAGGAGAGGGAGCCGCAGGGCTCGGGCGCTGTGAGCGGAATTGGCCTAGTGCCCCAAACCCTGAGCGCTCGTTTCCTGGCACTCCCTCCCCAGAGGGCACTCAGCAGAAATCTTCACTGTGGTCTGTAGCTGCCATACATGTCACCTCTAAAGGGTTGACTTTTACGTGTCAAAAATTACCATCAGTTTAGAAAAGAAAAAGAAAAATCACCGTAACTAGGATAAGATATTAACAATCAATAAACCAAGGGAAAGTATTCTCACAAATCAGCACCGCTAGAATTAGTAGCCTTAATATGTAAAAGGCTCTTTTTACGCATCAACAAGAAAAGCACTGAGACCCATAAGAGGCACCTGGGCAAAGGCCATTTGATCACTTGTTCAACAGACATCGCCGAGCTGCTACTTGGTGCCAGGTGGCAGCACTTCCCTTTTCTTGTGGAGCTGCATTCGGGGTGGGGGGGAATCAGACCTTAACCGGGTTGAATCAACAAGCAAACAAGATAATTTCCCATCAGATGACATCGGATGAATGTTGAGAAGAAACGGAGTAGGCCGGTGGGTTGGAGAGATCGGGCAGGGTGGGACGCAGGCGACAGGAAAGCCCTGAACACAGAGCAGTGTCACCTTCTCTTTACTTCTTTTTTTGTCTTCCATATTTCCCACAGCGGGCATGTGCTGCTGATATATCCGGGAGAAATGATTTAGAAATCCTGCTAAAGGAATGACACCAACCCCACTGGGTTGTGAAGCCTAAGGGACAATGTCCCTGAAAGCCCTTTGGCGGGAGGAAGGATGGAGCAAGACCATGGGGCTCCGTGCAGATGGTCTGAGCACTGGCAGGCCACACCCTAGGCACAGGTCGCCCTACTCTGTCCTCAGCCTGAATCCTTGCAGCCAAGCAGGGCTCCAGGCCAGGCACACTGGCGGGGACATCCTGGGGCCCGCAGCCTCCTCCTGTGGACCTGCATCCCCCACCCCAACCCTGTGGTGGCCTCCTGGGATCCTTCTTGCTGTTCCCAGAAGCTTGGGGGCATCAGGTGGGAAAGGGGAGGTCCTTTAGGCAGGAGGGATGGTCTATTCTGGGCTACTTTAAGTATTTTGGGGACAAGCCAAAGTACAAACACATACATAAAGATCTTAAACAGTTCACCGATTCCGACCAAGGCTGTCTGAATACGCTGCCGCCGGCGCTTTTCCAGACTTGAGTAGTCGCAGCGCCCGGCAGCCCTGTCTGCCACCAAGATGTCGGGCCCTGCCTGTGGCAACTCCGAGGGCCAGAGGACAGACTCACAGCATGCTTCTCGTGCCAGCAGGTGGGGTGGGCGGCACCTCTCTGCCCCACTCCAGTGGCCAGCCAGGGTGTGGGCGGTCACAGCACCTAGGACAGGCCCAGCCTCACAGGTGTTTGCCTCTGGCACCAAGATGACTTGGGGCTCTCCAGCTTGGGGGGGCTTCTGCCTTTTAACAGCCTTGAACTTCCATCTAGATGCGTCTGGACCCAAGGGCAGGGGTAAAGTGTGAGGGGGAAGGTGCTTCTGCGTTTCCCAGCTTAGCCCGCCTGGCTTGGCGGGGGTGGGGGGTGTACAGGTGCTCCGTCTCCTCAGCCCCTGAGGTGCAGGTGAGAAGCGGGGTGCTACCTGAACGGGAGAGGACAGGAGGCAGACCAAGCCTCCGTGGAGCTCAGAGACGCTTGGGATGGGGGCCCCTCACAGAGTCCCCAGACTCTTGGGAACTCAATTTGCTTGAACCTCAGACAATTAACACGGGTGAAGTAAAAAGAGCAGTTTGGAGGCTGGATTTGGGGCCCAGTTCTGCCTCTGCCTGGTTGGGGGCCTTGGGCAAGTCACCTAACCTCTCTGGCTTGGGGAAGTGACGATGTTGGGCTAGATTGGGGGTTTTCAAACAGTCTGGATGCTCCAGCATTCTGCACAGGTAGCGGGATGTTAAGTCTGTTTGGGATGCTATCACAAAATACTGGATAACTTTTGAACCACAGAAATTTACTCCTCACAGTTCTGGAGGTTGAGAAATCCAAGATCAAGGCACTGGCAGATTCAGTGTCTGGTGAGGGCCCACTTTCTGGTTCATAGATGGTGCCTTCCCGCTGTGTCTTCACATGGCAGAAGGGGCAAGGAGCTTTCTGGGTCCTCCTTTAAAACGGCATTGATGCCATTCGTTAGGGCTCCACCCCATGACCTAATCACCTCTCAAAAGGCCCCACCTCCTCATACCTTCCCCTTGGGGGCTAGGAGTTCAACATCTGAATTTGGGGGCCACAGGGAGGAAACACAAACATTCAGACCACAGCACCCGGGGCAGGATGAGCGATGGAGTTGGGCCCTGCCTTCGTGTGCTTCGTAGCTCACTTGAGCAAACCGTTCTGTGAGAAGCACACCGCCTGCAAGTCAGATTCTTTGGGACCTTCGTGTTCGCTGAGCCTGTTCCACGTGCTGTAACTTAGCAAAGGTCTAGCCACTGGGTCCCATGTTCTTTGCAGCAGGCGTATGGGGCAGGAGAGGTCAGGGTCTTCCTGTAAGCAGTGGGAAGGACCCGAGTTCAGCAATGACAGGACCCCAGCCCCCTTTCCAGCCTCTCTCCCCTGCTCCCACTACTCTGGGAACTCATGGGGCAGACAGGAGACCTAGGCAACTGCTGGGCACCTGGGAGCCAGCTCAAAATCCAAACCTCTCCCAGAAATGCCCTCATCGACTCCTTTGCCCACATCCCCTCCTCAAGCTGGCTGACTGCTGGCCAAGCTGGGCTAATTAGGGGCAGTGGGTTTGTCCAATCAATGAACATCACACCTGCCCCAGAGAGAACTGGCTCCAAAACTCACCGTGGGGGCGCCTGCCACCTAGTGGTCCTGGCAGGCACGGCACGGCCCCAAGGCAAAGGGAAGTTGGCCACACTGGCTGGGAAGAGGCAGGGCTTGAGCCCTCAGAGTGCACCCCCAGGGCCTAGAGTTCCTCCTGCTTCACCCAGCAGGGTGAGAAGCCTCAGAGCGCCTCCTGGAGGTCACATAGCCACCGTGCGGTACTCTCACATTCCTTAGCCCTGCTCCTGACATATACTCATCTCATTTACTGTTCCCAACCACTTGATGGGCTTTGCAGATGAGGAAACTGAGGCATAGAGAAGACAGTAACTCACCTGAGATCCCAGGCTGGCTGCCACAGGATAGAGACTTAGAGCTCTCAGACTCCAAAACTGGCGGTTTACAGTCGCACCCTGCACTCACCTCCTCTGTCACAGGCCAGGGAGACAAACTCACAGACTGGAAACAGTCAAGGCATGCCAAGTAGGGGACACGGGTGCTCAGGGCAGCCAGGGCTGGGGCCAGCTTCCTAGCCCAATCGGGCTTTGAGCTCCACTAAATTTTTGAGCCATGTGCATGTATAACTTATTCTAAAACATAATCTTACAGAAATGTAGAGGAAATTTTAATTATAGTTATACAGTTGCATGCAATTTTAAAGATTTTAAATAAATAGAAATTTTAAATTTTTCGTTTCTTCATTTCTTCTTACCTTAATTCACACGTATTCTTAATACCTAATGTTTCCTAAATTGATTTAAGCTTTGAGACATTTCAGATTGCAAAATTTACATGCAGTTTTAAGATTAAAAAAATATTTTACATGCATGCTTACAAGTTCATTCTCCTTAGCTTGTCAGAAGCTTTGGCTAAAAGGTTTGAGAAGTACTAACTTTGTTGAGCCCCCTCACGTTAGAGAGAGGAAACTGAGTCCCAGAGAGGGAGGGTGAGCTACGCAGGTGATCCTGTAGCCATAGATCCCTTTTCTTACTCCTCACCCACCCTGACAAGGGTGTGAACTTTTCCCATATTGGTTGTAGAATGTGTGGGGCTGTGTAGGCAGCTTCATCCAGTGCAACAGTTAGGAATGCTTTGGACTGCAGATAACTCACAACGTAACTAATAATGGTTTAAATCAGAGCAAGGGATTGGTTTGTCTCTTGCATCAAGAAGTCCAGGGTAAGCAACTGATAAGGATGGCAGTTTGCAGGGAGTCACTGCCACCAGGGAGTCACGGACACAGCTCTTTCTGTCCTCCCTTAGCATGTGGGCCTTTGTCTTTGTACCTGTCACCTCTTATCACAAGACAGCTGCTATTCCTCTGGGCTCACCTGTGTGTTCCAGGCAGGAGGAAGGGGGACAAGCAAAAACCCAGAGGGATACATCAACTGGGGCTGTCCCTTTCAAAGGCATTCCTTGAAGCTCCACTCAGAGTCTTACACTTACATCTGAGGAGCCAGAACAGAGTCTCCTGCCTGTCCCTCAAGCTGCAAGGAAGCCTGAGCCTTTTCAGTAGAGTGTTACCTCTCCAAATAAAAGTAGAGGTTTTCAGTTTCCATTACTAGAAAAGGCAGATGGGAAATGACTGGGTGACTAGCAGAATCTGTCTCATGTCAAAATCATCACCCTGGTACATGAAGCCTGGGCAGAAAGACCTGGCCAGTGGTAGGGAAGCCCAGAGAAGTGCCATGGACATGGGTGATGCTGGAGACCAGAGGAAAGCAGGGTGCCCAGGGCCCTCATTCTCCTCTGGCCCCTGATCACTGTGCAACCTTGGCCAAGTCACCCTCCCTCTCTGGGACTCAGTTTCCTCTCTCTAAAGTAAGTGGGCTCAACAAAGTTAGAACTTCTCAAACCTTTTAGCCAAGGCCTCTAACAAGCTGAGAAAAATGAACTTGTAAAATATTGGTTTTTTTAATCTTAAAACTTCACGTAAATTTCACAATCTGAAGTATATCAAAGCTTAAACTAATTTAAGAAACATTATGTAATAAGAATATGTGTGAATTAAGGTCAGAAGAAATGGAGAAATGAACAATTCAAATATTTTGCTTATTTTAAATCTTTAAAAATTACATGGGATTGTGTAATTAAAATTTCCTCTACATCCTCTTTTAAAAAATTTAGATTAATTTATACATACATATGGCTTAAAACTTTAAAGCACATACAGACACTCCTTGACTTTCGATGGGGTCACATCCAGATACGCCCATAATAAGTTGAAAATATCTTAAGTAGAAAATGCATTCAATGCACCTAACCTACCACAGATATCACAGCTTAGCCCAGCCTACCTTAAACGTGCTCAGAACACTTAAATTCATCCACGGTTGGGCAAAATATCTAACACAAAGCCTATTTTATAATAAAGTGTTGAAAATTTATTGAATGCTGTGAAGGTGAAAAACCATGGTTGTATGGGTACTTGCAGTCCCGTTTCTACTCAACGCAAATCGCGTCTGCGGCATCCTAAAGTTGAAAAATCGTAAGTGGAACCGTCACCAGTCGGGATGGCTGTGTGTGATGCAGTGAGCAGTCCCCGCCCACCCTGCCTCCCAGCCACCCTTTCCCTACCCTGAAGGCATCCACAGCTCTCAGCTCCTTGTGGATCTTTAATTTTAAAGCATTGTAAAAGTCATTTTTAAATTAAAAACTCATTTTAAAACATCACTTAAAGAATAAGGGAGACTTACGTCCTGAAGGGGAGCCAATGTAAAGTTCTGAGCAGGGCAGAGAGGGCTGGGGGGCGCTGCACTCTGGGAAGCTCGCTGTGGCTGGTGGGCTGGAGTTGGCTCAGCACGTGACCATGACTCAGGTGAGCACCACGCAGCGGCGGTGGGTGGAGCCTGGAGGAGGTGGGCGGGGCAGGCCATGCCTGGACCAGCCCTTCGCTTTGCGGGTGGGCCCGGGGCGGGGGTCCTAGCTCAGCCTGCACACCCTGTCCCCGCAGGTTCCTACTATCTGACCACCACCTACGGGGCCCTGGAGCACATCAAGAACTACGACAAGATCACGGTGACCCGGCAACTGAGCGTGGAGGTGCAGGACTCCATCCACCGCTGGGAGCGCAGGCGCACGCTCAACAAGGCCCGGGCCTCCCGCTCCTCCGTGCAGGTGACGCCCGGGACGAGAGTGGGAGGGGCCGGCGGGATCCTGCCGCAGTCACCATCCGCTCCGGATGACGTCTCCTGGCTGACCTGGCGGCCAGCCCTGCTCTCAAGGGAACCGTGCGATTCCCACGCCAGAGAAGACCCCCAGCCCCTGCCCGCCACTGCGTGTCTAGCTCTGTGCCCGGGACGTGGGCGGGCCTAGAAACGTATCACTGGGCATTGATGTCCTAGTTGGGCAGAAAAGATGGGTACAGGAGGAATGAGATATTTGTTCAACGTTCCTTAGCGCCCATCATGTCGTAGCTCCCTGCTAGGGCTGGAGATGTGGACCTGTCCCCGTTCGTGCTTTTGGGAAACCCACCAGCCGATGTACATCCTTGCCCCTCTGTCCCTGGACAAAAGCAGCAGCTGCCCAGGTCCCCACTCCCCACTCTCCACTCTCCACCAATCCAGCCGCCCACCCCTCCCCGCCTCTCTCTACACAGACTCAGTATTCAAACTATTCCTGGCCAGACTCGCACCCCTCCTCCACTCCCATCACCCCACACACCCCGAGGCTGCATCAAATCCCCCAAAACGCTGAGCCCAATTCACTGGCCACTCAGCTTCTGCCCACACTGGCCTATCTCCCCTTCTTCACTGGCTATCACTGCCCATCTTTTAAGACAAGACAACCCCCTCCTCTGAGAAGCCTTCCCTGATTACCCCCACACCCCCATTCCCCACAGGCTGGGTTAGATGCGTGCTCAGTACTTCCTGCTGCTGGACCCACCCCCCCCCCCCGACAGTGCCATAACCCTCTGCATATGAAGCTGTGCCTCTGGGAGGGCAGGGCCCATGATTCACATATGTCAGGGGCCCCAGGCCAGGGTCTGGGACAGAGCAGGACCACGTGTGTGGAGAATGGAGGGAGTCAGGCCAGCAAGCGGGACAGCAATCCAGAACTGTTAGCAGCTGTGCAGACTCACTGCCCTGGCAGCCAGAGCACACCTGTCCTGAACTCCACTCCTGGCTTTCAAGATGGCCCATCTATAATAGGCAGAGCCCAGGCCTGGGAGGCAGGAGTCTCGAGTTCTGGACCCAGCTCTGTACTAGCTTGCTGCGTGACCCTGAGCAATCCTTGCCCCTCTCTTGGACTCAGTTTTTCTATCTACACAGGCCACTGTGGCTAATCAGTAGCACCCTGATAAATATTTAATAACTGGCTCTCTGGGGGTACAAAAAAAAGAAAGCTCTGATTTTAGCTTCTGTCAATTTCCGTGGTGTAAATACTCCCACCATGGCCAATTTCAACTTGGCATCACTGAACTTGGAGTTGGAAAGAGATGCACGCAGTTGGCTCTGCCAAGCTAATGAGCTAGCATGGTCTGGCTCCAGCACACACTGTGCCCCACCTGCTTCTGGCACACCTGTCCCCGCCCCCACGCTCCCGCTAACTCTGGGGATATGGACATTCCTGGTCCAGGCCTGCCCCAGGCATTCCTTCTTGCTTCCAGCCTGTGGGTTCCTGATGCTGCGCCAGGCAGAGCTTCAGTGGGGTGGGCCACCCAGCACGGTATCTGGGATCTGGGGAGGGCAGCACCTCTGACCCCTCATAGTGCCTCCTCTGACCCTGCGCCTTAAATCCCTTCCCTGGGGAGTGAAAACGCAGAGCCAGTCACCAGTAAGTGTCAAGAACCCTTGGGAAGCTAACGGAGGACAAGGAGCCCTAAGGCAGCCACTAAGAGGCGGAAGGAGCGAGCTGGGCTTTCCTCCTCCCAGAAGAAATCGATGGTCCCAGTGAAGCTTTTGACATGGAGCCTGGCGCCTCATAAGCGCTCACCACCTGTGGCCGCAGTTGTCCCCTCTGTGCTGTAGTCCTTGTGTTCCACCTCACGTGGGACTGGCGTTGCCCAGGTTACAGTCGAGGACCCGGGGCTCAAAGCAGTCCAGGGCAAACAGTAAGCGGGAGCAGATCCAAAGCCAGGCAGGTCATGGGACTGGCGGCCACATGGGCCAGGCCACCCGAGGTCCCTCCGGGGCCGCGGCGGACCATGTGAGTGTGCCGTGCGCATTGCGAGGGCCCCGCGGCCGTCGCCTCGCTTTGCTTGTGCCGTGTCCCTCCCCGACCGGGCCGAACCCGCCCCCTCCTTCGCCCAGTACCCTCCCCGCCCGCCCCCGGGGCTGGACCGCGCCGCTTGCCTGGACTGCGTGGTGCTGGGGTGGGGGGCGCTTTGCGCCTCCCCTTTCGATGTATGCTGTGCCCAGCTTTGCGCCTGGAGCGCAGGGGACTCGGTGAGGGAGGGAGGGAATGAATGATGGGACGCCTGCGGGCCGGCCACCAGAGGGCGCGCTCGTTACTCGTTGCCAGGACCCAAAACCGCCTCGGAATCGCTCGAGCGCAGTCGAGAGCTGAGGCTGGGGCGCTTGTCGCCCAGCAGGTTCAGTTGCAGAGTGAGGCAGGGGACGCAGGCGCGCGACTCCCAGCTGCACGGCCGCGCAGCTCCCCGCCGGCCCGAGCTCTCGGCGTTGGGGTGGGGGCGACAGGCGCCCGCTTGGCCGTGTCGGTGACCGCAACCCCTCCGTCTCACCCCGCAGGACTTCATCTGCGTGTCGTACCTGGAGCCCGAGCAGCAGTCGCGGACGCTGGCGTCGCGGGCCGACACGCCGGCCCAGGCGCTGTGCGCGCAGTGCGCGGAGAAGTTCGAGGTGGCGCAGCCGCAGGACCACCGGCTCTTCGTGCTGGTGGACGGGCGCTGCTTCCAGCTGGCGGACGACGCGCTGCCGCACCGCATCAAGGGCTACCTGCTGCGCAGCGAGCCCAAGCGCGACTTCCACTTCGTGTACCGGCCCCCGGACGGCGGCGGCGGGAGCCCGCCCTGCCTGGTGGTGCGGGAGCCCAACTTCCTGTGAGGCCCTCGTGGCAGTACTTGACGAGACTGGCCGGGGATAGAGGAGCGGACTCGCTCACGCGCCGCACTCGCTCAGCACGTGCCCCCGCATCCGATGGCCACAGTCTCACATGCGTGCCTCCCACTGGGCGCGTGCAGGGTAATTGTGAAAATAACCTGAAGATGTGCCCAAGGGCCCTTCCCGAGGGAGAGCCATGGCACTGAGAGGCCATGTTCTTCATTAGACAGAAAGGGAAACTGAGGCTCCCAAAGGGAAAAGGCTCTCCAGCCAGCTGCAGCAAACAAGCCCAGCGCCTGTTCACACACAGCCCCTCAGGCCGGTCCCTTGCCTCCCGAACGCCCACCGCATCCTTGGTCTTTCCAGGGAAGGGCCTGAGCTTGGTTTTCCCAGGACTGGGCGACGTAAGGGTGCTGGCCACAGCTGCGCCCTGCGCCCCTCAGGGTGGATCTGGCGTGTTTTGACCCGCCCAGCATCTCAGGAGCATCTCAGGGTGTGTGTTGAGAGATAAGCCCCCAACTCCTGCACCGGAGCCTGCCTCAACTAGCAGTGCCCATGGTCCTCTGCAGCTAGCTCCAAGCCCTGCCAGAAACGGCCAAACGCACGCTGGGACAACCAAGCAAGGCCAGCTCCACGGACTCATGGACAAGCCCCGCCTGCACCACAGAGAAAACTGACAGGGCCCTTTCCCTGGCAGACACAACCCAGAGCCGTGGCAGTTGCTGCAAGAGGCGCCGTGTGAGGAGTCTAATAAAAGCCCTTTTGAAAATGGCATCTCCTTTTCTGAAGGGTCTGGAGCTTTGCTCAGCTAGCACAACCCCCCATTCACAGCCTACCCTCCTTCGCAGACGGATTCAACCCCCGCCCCAGCCCCGCCACTGTGGATTCTGTCCTCTCTCACCTCTCTCAGGAATACCATTCCCTGTAGTCTGTCCCTGGTCAACTCCTATACATCCTTCAAAGCCCATCTCCAGGAAGCCTTCCTTAAGCCCCCAGGTTGGGCCAAACCGTCCTTATCCCTGTTCCCACAGCCCCCCAGGCTTGTCTCTTTCACAAGAGGGATCCCCTCAAGTTGCAGTTGCCTGCTGATACATCTGCTTTCTCCACCAGATTTGGACTGTTCGTGTCTGTGTCCTTGGCATTGAATAAAAAGAGGTATTTGTGAGTGCCTGCTCTTCCAGGCTCTGGAAAACAGTAGAGAACAAAACCCAAGGTTAATATGGAGCCCCAGTGTGAATGGCCATGAGCAGGGTATCCAAGGAATGGCAACTGGACTGGGCTGAATTAAACTCCTCGGCACCAACTAGCTCACTCAGCCAGTCAACAAACACCTGTTAGACCCTGGCTCCAGGCCACCTCCCTGTGAGATGCAGGGGAGGCTCCAGGATGCTGCCTCACCCCAGAGGTCACGGATGCAAAAAACAGGCAAATATGCAGAAGCTGAGGGAAGCCATGATCCCAGAGTGCCTGTCCCCACCTAGTGCAGACACTGCCCTTGGCCTTGGGCTGGGCTACACAGCCTTGTGCCAAGCTCCAAGGCCCAGTACATACCGCCTCCCACTAAGCCTAAGCCTGGTGGGGAGGGTTGCGGGGACCCCATTTACCCAAACACCCTCTTGCCCAGGTGGGCCCCAGGCTTGGGGTGGGGTTCAGAGGGTAAGTTAGGCCCCAGCCCTGCCCTGGCGGGCTTATGCTGGCCTCCAGGAGGGACAGAGCTGGCCAGTGGGCTGGACTGAGGGAACCACTGTAAGAACATGTATGTCCATGTGCATGTGTGTTCCGGGACCCCACCCTGAGGCCAACGCTGGGGTCCACCCATCGGGAGAAGCCAGGGAGCCCCCAGAGAGCAGGAGGGGAGTTACCTGGAGCTCTTGTCATCTGGACGCCTCACCCCCAGGCAAGTGTGACTGGGCAAACGGGGGACCCAATGGAGGCCCAGGAGATGGCGTCACTGGAGCTGAGCTTTGGGGCTGCCGTGCGCTGGTTAGCAATTCCCTGCATTATTTTATTTGATCCTCACAACAGCCTCTTGAGAGAGGCGTCTCCTCCCTGACGTTTGTCCTCTCTCTCCTTGGTGGGCTGGCTCCCTCCCCCCAGCCTTTACTGGCCCCACAGCCTGAGGCTGGAGCTGGGCCAGCAGTATTAGGAGAAGCCCCTAGGGTTTCTGCAGGGAGACTGGGCATGTCTGGCCCTGCGGCCTCTCTGTCACTCACCATAGCCCGCCATGATGGCTATGTGATGAAAGTCCCGCCCATAATGAAAGGTCCTAAACTAGTCCCATAACACCCTAATGGGGTGAACCAAGTTTGCCATAGTTGTGAGCAAGTTTCTGCTGAGTAGGGTCGGGCCTGCAGGTGGTGGGGTGGGCAGAGAAAAGCAGAGCCCCTGGTAGGGGGAGCGAGAGGAAGGGGATCACATGCTGTGACCCCCTCCCTCCCCCGCACCACACGCTCACAGATGAGCCTGGCCTCCCCACTCTGCAGCCCCGAGGCGACGTCTGTCTGCAGAGCCTGGCACGCATCTGCTGCATGCACACCCGGTTGGCTGGAATCCAGGACAGGGGTGTTTCCCGCCAGGCAGGGTCACAGGGTGAGGGAAGAGGGGTGGCCGGGGCAGCTGTGGCCAGCAGCAAGCCCTTCCTTTGAAGGAAGGTCATATGGAGAAGGACTTTGGGGAAGAAAGTGCCAACTCACAGCGGTGGCTTTCCCTCTTCCCCAGTTTGCTGGGAATCATGGGCGTCCAGGAACACCCTCCAGGAACTGCCTTTTTGCAGCCCACGCAGCCTGAAGCCAATGGGGACTCTGAAATCTGCTTGGCTTCAGGGTCAGAAAACTTACTCAGCAGTGTGGAGGGAAGAACTGAACTAGGATCCAGGAGATCTGCACTCCAGGCCAGCAGCAAGCCCTGAGCAAGTCCTTAACAGCTTTGTGCCTCAGTTTCGCCATTCTTAAAACAAGAATGCTTACAGACCCTGATTTCCCAGGTTTGTTGCAGGGACCACCCAAGTTCCTGGGTGGGGGCAGGCAGGGGAAATCGCAGATCTTCTCAAAAAGGTAAATAAATTCAAGACTAACACATATGGTCATGTTCACTGCCACAGCTGCATGGCTGCGGGGACAAATGGGACTGAGCCATCTGTGGGCTACTTGTCAGGGCCTGCGTCCTGTTGTGGGACTCTGTCCACCCAGAGCAAGGGGCGTCTTTTCCAATCTGTATGAAGGAGTGTGATGGTCTATGGTGAGTACAGGGGGGGACTCAGATCTGCTGGGCCGTGGGGATAGTCCCAGGTCAATGTGACCAGGTGGTGACAGCAGAAGGCACAGAATGTCAAGGGAGCCTGACAGAATAGATGATGTATAACCTGCCTGGCACAGCAAAGAGGGCTTCCTGGGGACAGGGGTGCTGAGCTCGGGCTTGAAGGGTAAGGACTTAGCCAGGTGCAGACAGGAACAAGAGAAGCCCTGCGTGACTACTGGGAGACAGCTCTCCACGGGTCTCTCGCGTTGCTGCATGTCTGGCGAAGAGCCATTGACAGCGTTGGTCTTTTTAAGAGTATTTGAGTAGCCTTGGAAGATCCAGATCATTTCTCCCTCCTAGGAAGAGGACAGATTTTTTTTTTCCTGACTAGGATAATAAAATAATGTCTCTCACCTTCAGAAATAATGTGCTCCTCCAGGGCAAAATTTGGGCAGGTTTGCTAGCCACCATCTTTAAATGATTGAGTTTCTTAAGCTGGAAGTTTTTAAGCCACTGTGTGTGCAGCATTCACCTGGGGCCACCTCTGCATCACTCAGGAGACGCAGGTAAGAGGAGTCACAGCAAACATGAAGCTCGTGTGACCTGCTGTGCCTCGAGGAATGACGTCCTTTGTCTCTGGCATAGGAATCTCGTGTCTGCGGCACCTGCACAGAGACAGGCTCACTTGCTAGCCTGCAAGTGGGTAAAACCTCAGATTCTTGCCAGTTCTGGACAAGGAAGAGGAAAGACAGTGAAAAGTCATGGGAAAAGTAATAAGACTGCTGTACGCGTCTTGATGGCTTGAACGTAAAGTCAGAGGCAAAAAGAAGTGGGAGGTGAGACTGAGTTAGCCGGTTAGGCCAGGCCCGAAATGATCTTGGGATCCTCCACCCACATGCAGCTGGACCGGAGGGGCCAGGCTGGAGGCAGGGGAGGCTCCCCTGAACCCTGCTGCAGCAATCTGGGAGTGAAGGGGTCTGAACAGGGGAAGGTGTGGGGGTGGGAGGTGGAGTGAAGCCTGGCAAATGCTGAGGCTCTAAACTCAACAGAACATGGTGGGCGACTGGAGGATGTGGACGGAGAGGAAGGATCCTAGAGAGACTTGCAGATTTCTGGCTTGGACGCTGTGCTGCGGGTTGTGCCGTCAGCTAGGTAGAGGGGAACGCAGGCTTGAGAAGGAACAGAGGACATCAGCTTTGGGTAGAGTGTGAGGGGCGTGCAGGACACCAAGTAGGGGTGGGGCACAGATTTGGGGATCAGGCATGGCCTCAGTCCCTGGTAAGGGTCAAATATTCTGAAAGGTAGGGCCCAATGACTGCAGGGGGCAGCGGGGTCCCTCCTCTTGGAAGTCCTTGCCTGTCTCGTGGCAATCACTGAGCCCCACTTCCAGTCCTCCTGGCTGGCCTGGTGCCCAGCTCCCACAAAAGCCTGTAGCCACCTCAGCTGACTTAGTGACTTCTCATAAGGGAAATGGAGTGACTAGATTTCCTGGGGACAGTGAAAACATACTACTAGAAAGATGTGGCCCCCAGTCAGGTGCAATGTCTCGTGCCTGTAGTTCCAGCTACTTGGCAGGCCAAGGCAGGAGGATGGCTTGAGCCCAGGAGTTTGAGGTGTGATAGTGCCACTGCACTCCAGCCTGGGCGACAGGATAAGACCCTGTCTCTAAAACAAAACAATCAAACAAACAAACAAAAAGACCGTTAAGAAAATGAATAGACAGGCAACAAACTGAGAGACTATATTTGCAAAACACACATCTGATAAGGAACCTGTATCCAAAATATACAAAGAACTCTTAAACCTCAACAGTAAGAAAACAAACAACCCAATTAAAAAATGGGTGAAAGGTCTGAACAGACACCTCACCAGAGAAGATACACGGATGGTGGGCAAGAGTGTGAAAAGATGCTCCCATGATTTGTCATCAAGGAATTACAGATTAAAACAAGATACGACTGCACCCCTATTCGAATGGCTAAAATCCCCAAACCGACCGTCGTCAGTGAGGAGGCAGGGAAGCGGGACTCTCACTCTTTGCAGGGGGGATGCGGAGTGGTGCAGCCACCTCGGAAGACACTTTGGCAATTTCTCACAAGCTCAACAGTCCTACCCTGTGATCCCATAATCAATCTCCTCGGTATTTACACAACCACTTGAAAATTTAAGTCTACACAAAGGTCGAATTAGTTGAAACACAGGGGATTTTTAGGGCAGCGAAACCGTGAAAACATAATGGTAGATATTTGACGTTGCGCATTTGTCAAAATAGATAAAATTTATAACACAAAGAGTGAGTCTTAATGTATGAATATTCTCAAATATCACTTAGGAAGTTAAGGGACCCCAAGATGGAGTGCAGATCGCAACAAAAGAATCTAACTATATTCTAAATGTTTGAAACAAGCTCACCGAAGGGGGGCGGGGGAATAAAGAAGCTGCGTAAGCAATTTGGGAACCGGGTCTGTGAGAGTAAAGGCAGACAGAACCGCATAGAAACATTGTGTTCGGGTTGACAAGGCTGTTCCCAGTAGGAACAATTCTGATACTGCTGTACGTGTATACTGGAATCAAACAATTAATTAAATGGATGGGGGGTGGTGGGTGCCTCGTTGTTCCCTGATGGAGTGGGAGTTTACAGGTAAGAAAGGTCAGAAGGCCAGAATGATCCATGTGGTGATGGATTAGAGTTGGAGAAAGCAGTATGGACTAAGCTTATTAAGCTAAACTCAGGCTTAGCTTAATATGGATGCATATGTTTACATATAGAAATATAGGTGCTTATATACACACAACACCCCAGGAGCAACAAGCACATCTAGCACCCAGATCTTGGTTTCTAATACAAATCTGCCAATAAAAGGAAACAGGGCTCCTTGGAGAAACAGCTGATTCTACGACTAGGGTAGGAAATATAGAAGTTAAGCCTGGAGCATCTTGTAGTGACAGGCAGTAATGAAGTCCTCATAGACAAAAACATCTGTATTGATGCGGGTGGGGGGAATGTCAAATAGACACGGGAGCCAACTGAAAGAGCTCCCAGTGGCCAAAGCTGGAATAATTTGAGCAACAAAATAAAGTATTGGATCATAACCCAAGTGTAAAATAAATATCCACGAGCCCCTACAGACAGGTGCCTTGATTTTGGACTTCCCAGCCCCCAGAACTGTGAGAACTAAATTTCTGTTGTTGATAAGCCACCTGGTGCAAGGCATTCTGTTACAGCAGCCCAAGCTGACCAAGACAGAAATCTAATAGAAAATGGTTTGATATAAGGATGGAGAGCCCATTCCTACTATGAACCATATGACCATATGAACCTATGAACCATATGACCATATGACCTATGAACCATATGAAGGGGGAAAAGGCCAAGGCATTGTGACTTACGAAATTGTCATTTATTAGAGAAATGAAACTCAGCTGCTTTTAACCTTTAGAGCCATGAACATTCAAGTTTTTGTATTTATTAAATAGTTAAATATACTTTTGTTCTACAGATGGACAAATAAAAACAGAGAAGCAGGGTCATAATTGTACAATATTAATAGTTAGCAGTTCTAGAAAACAGAGGAATAGATTTTTTACCATCTGTATCTTAAGGCCTTCCAAGAATCTCCCTTTAAACATTCTGCTTTTCGGTATTGGCCCTCAGGTTTGTCTAGTGTGAGGCACCACAACTAATGCAGGTGCTTCTCGTACTTACTCTCTAAAACCTCAGAGTCCCCCAAATCGGTGGGACGTTAAAGCTCTTTATCCTAAAGTCATTTGTAGCCATATGAGGACCTCACTGACTAAGGATAATCTGCGCTGACGAAAAACAGGCCCATTAGAAACAAAAGTGTCACCCCTGAATTTGTCACAGACATGACTCTGTTTGCCGGGTTCTCAGCTTGCATTCCGTAACTCCAAACATTAAAGGAGTCAACCATTGCTAAGCAGGATAGGAAACCCTAAAGACAGGCGGTCGGAAGTGTCAGGGTTTAGTTAGTGTTCCTTTTTTTTCAGTGCTTTCTCCCTATTAATCTAAACAGCCACCTTGCTGTATAGCTTAGTTTTTTAGCAGCTTTATACCACATAATTCCCCCATTTAAAGTGTACAATTTTATAATTTTTTTAATATATTCAGATTTCAAAACCATCATCACAGTTTTATCACATTTTCATCACACCAAAAAGAAACCTCCTACCCATTAGCAGTCACTCCTCATCCCCCGCCCCCTGACTCCAGTCCCTGGAACCACTAATCTTCCTGTCTCTATGGATTTGCCTATTCCAGACATTTCATAAAACTGGCATCATATAATATGTGGTCTTTTGGCTTCTTTCAGTTGGCTGAACGTTGTAGCATGTATATGCGCTTCATTCCTTTAATAAAAAGCAATAAGCCACACAGTACTCCGTTGCATGGATAAGCAGTAGTCCTCTTATCCATGGTTTTGCTTCTGAGGTTTCAGTTACCTGGGATCAACCGTAGTCTGAAAATATTAAATGGAAAATTCCATAAATAAGCAATTCCTAAGTCTTTGATTGCATGCTGTTCCGAGCATTGTGATGAAATCTCGCACGGTCCTGCTCCTTTCTGTCTGGGCTGTGAATCATCCCGTCTAGTGTATCACGCTACCCACGCTGCCCACCTGTTAGTCCCTTAGAGTAGCGGTCTCAGTGCTCAAATCCACCGTCGAGGTAATGCGGTGCTTATGTTCCAGTCACCCTTATTTTACTTAATAACGGCCCCAAAGGGCAAGAGTAGCGATGCCGGCAATTCAGATATGCTGACGAGAAGCCGTAGAGTGCTTCATTTGAGCGAAAAATTTTGTATGCCAAGGTTGCTAAGATCTGTGTTAAGAATGAATCTTCTACCCATGAAATTATAAAGAGATTCACGCTCGAGCTGTATGGGGTTTGGCACTATCCATGGTTTCTTGGAGCGTATCCCTATGGGTAAGGGGCACCCCCGTAGACAGTGTGAGTACTTCCCCAGGTGACGCAGGGCCCAGGGAAGTGCAAGCCAGGCAGCCTCTGCCCTTGAGGAACCCCCGGGGAAATCCGGTGAGATTTCCCTTCCCCGTCCCTGTCCCCGCACCCGGTGGAAGGGCAGACCCTGACACGTGCTGTTAGAGATGCAACAAAAATGCAGGTGGACAGAGGAGATAGTACTTTTGTAGTAAAATCTTATCATTTCATGTTGCCCTGGCATCTATTTTGAATATCCAGTTAGTGGAGTTTCCCAGACCAGAAGCAAGTTCAGTTACCCTTGGCAGTTTCTGGTTCTCCCTTCCACCCACTTCCTCAATGTGGTTGATCTCTGTCATATAAAACTTACTCTTGGTGAACAGGGGGACACCTCCCTAGGCCACAGCTGACCAGCCCCGCTGACCCTCACATCCCGCATGGACTGCGCAGACACGCTGCAATGCCTCCTCTCAGTCAGTGTGACCTCCTAGAACTCACGCCTGCTTGCTCTAAACCCACCATCAAAACTCCCTGTGGGAAACCTGTTTGGATAATGCCCTGGCCCCAGTAAAGGCCCTGGCCCCCGGGTCCTTCCCTCTCTCCCTGTCCACCTCTCCCTGACCTCCGTGCCCGGCTGCCAGGTGTGCTGTGTACACCCCAGGACCTGTAAGTAACAAACTCTTTATTTCCATCTTGTATCTCCCCCAGTCACTGAGGGGCTGTTCTCCACCTTAAAGATCCTAAAGCAAAAGAACTGTGGCTGAGTGGAGAGAAGCTGAGGAAGGTTCGGGGAAAACGTGCACTTTAAGGTTCGCCTGAGGATCCGTGGAGGTAAGGAAAGGCAGAGGCGCTAACAAGTCCAAGGGCGTGAGGCTGCAAAAGACGGGTTGGGGGCGGCTAGGAGGGGCCAGGAGCATCAACCACGCAGTCAGGGGCAGAAGCTAATACTCAGGTTCAGTTACAAATCTTTATTTTTTTGAAAGACTTGAACACATTTGCAGAATAAAATACAAAAGCAATCAAAAATCATATTTTCTAAAAATAGTTTTCCATTTGGGGCGTACAGCCCTCTTCAATAAAATCATTCTGAAGACTTAAAGAGGTTTCAGCTTCAAATTTCTCCCAACAAAGACTCTTTCTGAGAGGGGCTACAGAAGCCTCCATGAGTTTCTTGCTTTTTAAAACTAATGGACCAAAAAACCTCCTAAAAAGGCAAATATTACCGTTCTCAACACAGCTTTACCCACCGCTACTTGTAGTTTTTTCAGAGAAGACTGGGCAAGTGGGCAAAGGCTAACAAGTCACCCTGCGAAAGAAAGGCCCGGAGTGAGCCCTGAGCGGGAGGCGGCCTCCCCGGGCCGGAGCAGCGGGGGCTCCCCTCTCGCGCCACCTCTTCAGTCTTGGATTAGTACACATTCGAGGGATGGTGTTCACACTTGGAAAAGCACCCAGAGGGCAGCTCTTCAGTAGTGACCAAGGCATACGTTGTCCATGGACGATTTTATCCTGTAGGAGACCGAAGAATTATTTGGTGAACTATGTCAACTCTAAAGAAATTAAGACAAACATAATCCCACCTGGAGCAGGAGGTCATCTAGGACAGACCCACCCAACAACTGTCACTGAGAATGCAGCTGTCTGGATTCCCCTGGCAAATGCTTCCAGAACAAAGCTGGAGGTGGTGGCTGGCAGAAGCAAAACTGCCCATCTGCAGAAGAGGCCGGCAGTGCCGCCCCCTTCTGCTTTCAGAATGACAAGGACCTTCAAGTGCCACGTGCTGATTTACCTGTGCAGTGGGTACGGCTTTTCACAAAGGTTGACCAGCACGTACAGATGTCTCAGCGCATACTCATACTGGAAGGAAACAAGACAGAATCAAACATCATTTCATCATACGATCAACTCGTAACTTGGGAATACTCTGTTTTTGCAATTACAGAGGTAAAGCACCTTGGCCAGTGGCTTTTGACCTTTCTGGGTCATGGATCCCTTCCCCACCTTTTGATAATCTGGTGATATTTACCGACTATCTCCCAGAAAAAATGCACACGTGCAAGGGTCTGCACGCAACCCTGGGTGTGGCAGGCTCCCAAAGCGCTCTCAGTCCCACATTAGGATCCTGATGGAGAGCTCCTGGTGGCTCTGCTCCCCGCTAGTACTGGGACCTCCCTTGGGAGTCTGCCTTTTGGTTCTGGGAACCTTGCCCTGGGAGGGGCACACTGACGAGAAGTGGGCGGTGCGTGAACGCCAAACTGGATCATGCCAGGTGAGGCGAAAATACCGGGCATCTTTATCTTGAAAAAAACTTCAGAGAACCTGAGAACTCTCATGAAGATGAAGGAAGAGATTCACTTTATGTGATTCCAAGGGGCAAAAAAGCAAGACTGGGGGTAAATGGTTCTCTCAATGGCTCAACTCCGCCCCAGGGTGAAAACAGCCGCGGACAACGGGTGGCCAAGTAGGGTGTTACTGTGTTCCAGTAAATGTTCCAGTAAATGTCATTTATGACTGGTAAACTTTCCCATCCACTGGGACAGTAAGAGGGTTCTGGGGCCAAATATACGGTCCATGAACTCGGACGACCTTCGTTCTCTCTGAAATGAGCCCACTGTTCCCTCAGCCTGGATGGAACCTTCTACGGGGTAGTGCGTCTGACGTGATTTCCCAGGGACAGCACGAGCTGAGCTTTGGGGCCGGGCACGGCTCACCGTGGAGGAGTGCCAGTTGAAGCAGCGCGTGCGGAAGTGCGCCAGGGCCTGCGGGTAGCAGCCGTGCCCCGTGAGCGGGGCTCTCTGGGACAGGAGTCTCTGCACCTCATCCTCTGACGCCGCCAGCAAGGAGACAATCTTGCGCACCGACTTCTGAATGAGCTGCCTAACCTGGGGACAAACACATCCCGTCAGAACGTGCCTCACTGTGCTGTCTCTCCCGGACCCACGACGGTTAGAAGCATGTTTAAAGACCTCTCTCCACGCGGCCCTCACCGGTCAGAACAGACGCCAATAAACGTGTTGTGAGGAAGGGAAAAGATACGTGTGTGCACAGCCTCATGACAGCTAGACAGACCTTGCCTTTCAAGAATCTGCCGGCACGACAGAAGCATTTATAACCAAACACCTGAAGAGCAGGCCTGGACTGCTCTGACAAGGGAGGCTGTGGAACCTGTGCCCCACCGCGGACTGTCCCTGGAAGGCTGCCGTGTGTTCAGGGCACCTTTGCCCATTCAGGAAGCCATCGGACGGGGCTGGGGCACAGAGGAAGGCATCGTCTTCCTCCCAGCTTATGAAAGACAGCGTTGTCAGAGGAAGAGCTTCCGCATCAGCCTACCCTGACCCGAGAGCGCTCTGCCCCAGCTCCCCCAGCCAGGGCTTGTGTCCTTCGTGTCTGAATCCACAGACTCACTGCCCACGGCGTGTTACACGAGCAGTTCTCAACGTGCGGGGCCACAACCACGGGGGTCCCCAAGAGCTCCCGTGGGCTCCGTGACATCTTCCCTTTCTGAACTACAAGTATCTGTGCAAGGCTGGATTTTCTTCACACACTTCAGCCAACACAACCGAGCCCAAAAGAGTGAACGCAGAAGCAGGTACAAGGACCTAGCTGTCTTCCGTTACGCTGCACATGAAGAGATTTGCAAAAATGTAAAGCAATGTCACTCTTCTCACCAAAATGGTTTTTGTTTTGGAAAACAGTTATTTTTCATAAAATATATACTAACACAAAATGGGCTTATTATTGTTTCTAAATAAGTTAAATATATCTTTAAATCTCGGTTTTAATTTCTTTTTTTAATAATCTTTTATTTTACATAAAAATCTAACTATACAATAGTTATCAGGAAAGTTAAATCCACTAAGAAGTATGTAGCTGTGGGAATAGTTTTCAAATTTGCAGCAGATACCAAAGAAATCTTATACGATTTACAGCTGTTCAAGCAAACACAAAAACTCTGGTTCAGTTTCCATGAACTATCAAAAGGTAAGGACGAAATGCACCTCTACTTCATTTTAATCTCTGATGCAGTAAATACCAACAGTAATGACCCACCATAAACAATGGCTCTTTGGGATCAAGAGTTCAAAGAGTGTAAAGAGGCCCAAGACTACAAAGTATGAGAACTGCTGATACGCTGTGTGTGACACCAGCTAAAAGTATGTCCTGCTTAATAAGGTGGCCACACATGGGGTACTAACTTTTGGAATAATGAGATATATGCATTTTAAACAAATCACATAGATAGATACTTATTTATTTATGACACAGTCTCACTCTGCCACCCTGGCTAGAGTGCAACAGTGTCATCATAGCTCACTGCAACCTCAAACCTTTGGGCTCAAGCAATCCTCCTGCCTCAGCCTCCTGAGTAGTTGGGACTACAGGCGTGTCCCACCATGCCCGGCTAATTTTTATATTTTTAATAGAGACGGGGTCTTGCCCTTGCTCAGGCTGGTCCCAAACTCCTGATCTCAAGCGATCCTCCCCCCTCAGCCTCCCAGAGTGCTAGGATTATAGGTGTGAGCCACCACGCCCGGCCCTACAGAATTATTTTTTAATCTTCCTAAAAGACTGGGGCCATATTTCAGTACATCAACCACTGTGTTGTGCTGACGATGGGGACAAGAGCTGGCTGCGTGGGAGGCGGCGGGCAACTCTTCTGCCTGGCATTCCAGTGGGTGCACAGCTGTAATTTAAAAAGTAATTCTTCCAGCTCCAAACAAACCGATGAGCTACTGAAAATAGACTCGGTAATCATAAAGGATAGCTCAAGGGTTTTAGGAAGAATTTAAGCTATGACAATGTTTTCCTGAGATAGCAGAAATTTTTGTGGATTGGATTTTTTTTTTTTAAAGAGATGGGTTCTCACTATGTGGCCTAGGCTGGCCTCAAACTCCTGGGCTTAAGTGATCCTCCTGCCTCAGCTTCCTGAGTAGCTAGAACTACTGGTATGATCCACTGTACTCGGTTCTGAATTTTTTAAATAAATATGATTAGCTAATAACTCAATAAGCAGCAAAATAAAAATGTCCTCTAAGCAACAAGGTATAAAAGAGAGAAATACTCATGTGCCATGGCTTCTTCGCAGGACACGGGGCAACCAGCCCCTTTCCTTGCTCCCTGTTATCGAAGAGGTCAAGGTTAGTTCACTAATGAAGAACGCAGACATTCAGTGCTCCGCTCACCTGCTCCATTTCACACAGAGCAGAGGCCAGGGGTTCCTTTCCCCTGCTCACAGCGGGCAGGGACCAAGGCTGGGAGCAGCAGCTGGGAACCGTTCCATTTGCCACTACTTACGTCCAGATGCATTTGGATCTCCTTGACCAGCTGCCTGGACTCCTGCAGGTCGTTGGTCCTCAACAGTTTCCTTTTCATGATCTCGAGGGGCACATCAGGGCTAGGAGTGAGGTCAAGACGTGTGACTGGAGGCAGGGAGATAGGAGAACTGGCTTTGTGTTTCATACCCTGAAACTGCATCAGTTTCATGGCAGCGATCGACTGGAGGGAGAGAGACAGAGAGAGCCGTCTGAGTGGGAAGAGCGGATGTGCCCAACGTGCCCCGGCTCCAGCCTTTCCAGCAGAAGCTCACAGTCCACTCCTCAGGGTGTTGGGACTATGGAGGGGCCACAATCACAGCCTGAAAAGACATGGCTGGCCCCCAGCAGTACGCAGGAGATACATCTGAGCACCCAGAATCTACTGAGGAGTAACTTCAAAAGTTCCCAGCATCCCTTGCAGCAGAGCCGCTGCTCTTCCATGCATGGGAGGCAGCTGCCGAGCCATGGGCGAGCAGAGCTTGGCCCACTGCAGTTTCAACCAGTGGCAACCTGGACTGTGCTCACCTGCCCAGGTGCCCCTGCCTGTCTCTAATGGCCGGCAGTGGGAAGGTACAAAATATCTGTCCAGGTCAGAGCTGAAGTCTGGGTCCTTTGAGAAGGGCAGAGCTACGGCCACAGAGAGGCTGGGCTGATGCCCGGCATCAGACTCCAACAAATGGGCACTACTGCCAGGCTCCATCTGCCTGCACAGGTCACTACAGACTGACTCCCAATCAGACGGAGAAAATGTAAGCATTGTGCTCCTAAAGCAAGCCACAATATTCTAAAACAGTCCTAAAACAAACAAACAACACACACACAAAGGTACATAAAAACAAAGTTAGAAAAGGTCCATCACGCTGCCTAACCAGCATCAGAAATGGCCGAGGCTGAGGCTACTGTAAAGAAAATGGAAAGCCCAGGGCAGAGCCCCCCACATAGCCTGTCAATGACCCTGACTTCTCCGAGTCACCTCTCTCCTGACCAGGTCACTGTGTCCTGAGTTCAGGTCTAGTCCTGTGACTGTCCCATTGCTGTCAGGTCATGGGACCCCCAGCCCACACTCTGTGGTGAGGGGCTAAAGACAGCTGGATTTACTGACTCCCAAGTTCTTCTAGAAGGCCATGCTTGCACCCAAAGAATAGATGGCAGCTGGCAAGCTGTCAGCTGGGGGTAGGCTGCTTGGGGAATGGTATTAGAGGACATGGACAACAGTGCATGTTTGTCATGGTATTAATGTTTGCAGACACCAAGGGCTAGCTCCAGTGGCTTCACTTAGGGCCCAAGCCTTCAGCAGCTACCCACTGAGACACTGCCAGATAGCCCTAATGAACTTACCTATTAACTATCTAGGTCACTTCTGGACATAGCTGGAGGGGGCTAAAAAGTATAGCCAAAGGGTAAAGGTAACCACTGCAACTTGCAAGGAGGCAGGACCCCAGAGAATCCACGGTGTGAGATGCTATGGGGCAATGCCACAGAACGTAAGGGAGACGCCTCTGATCCAGTAATCTCTCGCTGTGGGAGGCCGGTGTTGACTGTTTGTAAGGCACAGCCTTCTTTCACGCTCCTAGCCACCTGTACACCAGGGTTCTGACCCGTGAGGGCACAGAGATTCAGAGAAGTTAAGTCACTCGCTCACCATCTCACAACTCTGCAAGTCTAAACCTAGAGACGCCTGAGTGCAAAGCCTGTGGGGTTCCCAGGAGGGAGGGAGTGATCGTGAGAGGCAGAGCCATCCCTGCCTCCACCATGTCTCACCCAGATCCTGTTCCTCTTCACCAAGAGATAAATATTCCAGGTGAGCCCACCTGGGACTTGGGGGATGCAGGAGAGTGAGGCTCCCCTACTCACTTTGTTTCCATACTGCATGACGTGGCTGGTGTTGGTGTGGGATTTCACCAGGTGGTACTGCTTGTGAAGGGTCTCTTTAGTCAGGTCCTCCTGCAAAAATGAAACCATTAAGTCCTTCAATGATCACAGCCTGACAGTCACACCACACCTGAACAGCTGGCTCCCTGAAGGGCTCACCACGTCCGAGTCTTCCATCCAGTTGACGCTATACCAGTCGCCCAAGTACGTGGACCTGGCTTCATCGTAATAACAGGCGTAGGATGACTCCCTGGGGTTGGCAGCAGTAGTTGCATAAACTATAAGAAATTAATAATGATCTTTTAGTTGTATTATATTCCCTGCTTTGGATTACACTTAAAGCTCCAATCCTTCCTTCTCCCCTGACAAAATTGAAGCACGCAGCCTATAACCAGGAGGGCAAGGATGCGTAACTGTATCCAGCTCTGTCCACTTGGTTACAATAACTCATCTAAAATTAAATGTGGAAGAAAGAGGAGCCAGTTTCTGGCAGTAAGCAAATGTGCATGCTTCAGATATCATGCTATTTTGGAAGAATGCTGACAGATTTCAATAGCTCAGGAAACTTCAAGAATATGGGCCTAATCTGGTTTCCAGAGAGAGTTAATATTTATTGAAAAAACACTTAAGACTGACTGAACCTATTTAATAGCTACCGCTTGCTATCTCTCTACCACGGGCTCAAAATTGTGCTACACAAATGTTATCATTTAAAATGTAACTCTGCCAACACAGCAGGCACTGCCTTACCCCCATTTTATAGATGGGGGTAAATGAGGGCCAAAGAGGGTCACCTGCTCAAGAGGAGAGAGCCAGCAACCAACACATCACAAAGAAGGGAGTCTGGTCCAACACCCATGTGGTTTGGGCTAGAATATACAGATTCTTTATTTCCTGATCACTAATCCTCAAAAAGCAGGCCAGGCGTGGTGGCTCATGCCTGTAATTCTAACACTCTGGGAGGCCCAGTCGGTAGGATCGCTCAAGGTCAGCGATCCTTGTTCGAGACCAGCCTGAGCAGGAGTGAGACCCCGTTTCTACTAAATATAGAAAGAAATTAATTGGCCAAATAAAAATATATAGAAAAAATTAGCCGGGCATGGTGGCACATGCCTGTAGTCCCAGCTACTCGGGAGACTGAGGCAGTAGGATTGCTTCAGCCCAGGAGTTTGAGGTTGCTGTGAGCTAGGCTGACACCACGGCACTGTAGCCCGGGCAACAGAGCAAGACTCTGTCTCCAAAAAAAAGAAGCAGAGGAAGCCCAGCTCCTGCCTGCAAGTTATCTCCCCACTTCTGTGCACCAGGCTGTCCCCAGGGGACCCTGCTTATGCAGAAGCCTTGGATCCACACTAGCAGTCATCTGAAGATGACCCATGGCACGCTGCGCAACCAGCTCGCCAGTCCAGCTCTGAGGCCAGTGCTCCCACCACCTACCATTGATGTCATCGGGCAGGTGGTTCATCATGGACCCAGACTCGCAGGCTTCGATGTAGAACACCATCTGCGAGGCAGACAGGCAGGTAAGCTCACAGCCCAGCCAGGCACAGGCCTGTGGCAAATGCTACTGGGGCTCTGCCCACTCTGTCTGCCCAGTCTGGAAGAGTCTTCCACGTTTGCTTTTGGGGGACATTACTGCTCTAAGAGGCTGCTGCCAGAGGCTACGGAAGCTGCTGTCACACAAACCAGAAGGAGTCAAATTTATTCATCACTAATAGAAGAAAAGCAACTATTAGTTGAAATGATGCAGAGAAAATGCAGCCACATGATACTAAGAAAAACTGTTTCACTCCTCAGGGTAGGGAGTAGTTTCAAACGGCAAAGCCGTGTGGCCGGCCACCTTTCTGCACTCCCGTCACGTGCACACTGACCCGCGCAGTTTCGGTGCTACGGGGTGAGAGAGGGCCAAAGTGAGTGAGAGGGTGGTATTTTCCTCCCCAGCTATCCAAAATTGAGGACAGTCCTAGGAACAGGAGCCCTCTAGGTATGCTCTAGGTCTGATCCCTAGACCAGCAGCAGCAGTTGTCACCTGGAAACTCAGAAAGGCAAATTCTCAGGCCTCTCTCCAGACCTTCCGGGTCAAACTCTGGGGGTGAGGCCACACTGCTTTAACAAGCTCACCAGGGACCCTGACCTCACACATAAAGCCAAAAGGTTGGTTGGGCATGGTGGCTCACGCCTGTACGCCTAGCACTCTGGCGGGCCAAGGCGGGCGGATCGCTCAAGGTCAGGAGTTCGAAACCAGCCTGAGCAAGAGCGAGAACCCCGTCTCTACTAAAAATAGAAACAAATTAATTGGCCAACTAAAACACATAGAAAAAGTTAGTCGGGCATGGTGGCGCATGCCTGTGGTCCCAGCTACTCGGGAGGCTGAGGCAGAAGGATCGCTTGAGCCCAGGAGTTTGAGGTTGCTGTGAGCTAGGCTGATGCCCCAGCACTCTAGCCCAGGTAACAAAGTGAGACTCTGTT
>CAUYRT010030803.1:0-11709 GCA_963574885.1 Lepilemur ruficaudatus
CAAATTAAAAAGCTTCTGCACAGCTAAAGAAACTATCACTAGAGCAAATAGACTACCCACAGAATGGGAGAGAATATTTGCTCTTTACACCTCCGACAAAGGTCTGATAACAAGAATCTACCTAGAACTCAAAAGAATTAACAAGAAAAAAGCAAAATTCACTGAAAAGTTCTTTTTTTTGAGACAAGTGTCTCACTCTGTACCCCAGTTGGAGTACAGCGGAGTGATTGTAGCTCACTGCATCCTTGAACTCCTGGGCTTGAGCAATCCTCCTGCCTCAGCTTCCCAAGTAACTGGGACTATGGGCATGCGTCACTACACCCAGCTAATTTTTTTACTTTTTGTAGAGATGGGGTGTTGTTACATTGCCCAGGCTGGTCTCAAATTCCTGGCCTCAAGTGATCCTCCTGTTTTGTCCTTCCAGAGTGCTGGGACTCCAGGTATGAGCCACTATGCCCGGCCTACAAATGTTTTTTAAATGTTACATTTGTGCTTTACAAAAACATATACTACACATTGTGCACTTTTCTGTCACTGTCTATTATGTCAAGTTTGCTGATCTTGTTATTCAAATCTTCTATACATCCTACTGATTTTTTGTGTACTTGTTCTACTTGTTCATTGGAAAAGTGTGTTAAAATTTCATAGTAATGATTGATGGTTTTATGTGATTCTTGCTAAGTTTTGTCAAGTTCTGATTTATATACTTTGAGCCTCTGCTCAAAGGTAAATTATGCTGAAAATGTTTTTCTACAAAAAAAAACCTGTGAAATACATATATTACATTCTGGCCACTGAAATCGCCAGAAAAAATGACACCCTAATAACAATGAGCAGATCTGGTTTTCTAATTGTCATGTCTTTAGTGCCCAGATCCGGTTTTCTAATTACCATTTCCCATTAAAAGGAGTTAGAACTCTTTGGGGAAATGGTAGATTATAGATCTTGGTCAGGGAGAATACAAGATGAGAAGGGGACATCTTGTTTGTTAGAAAGCAAAAAAGTGCTCTGGGACTACTTGGAGGGTGTTAAAAGGATACAAGAGTCAACTTGAAGGGGTTCACTAGCCAAAGTGGGGCTCTGTTAAGTATCAAAGAGAATAATGTATGTGAAGCACACCGAAAAAAAAAAAACAAACCAAATAATACTTGAAAATAAAAGAGAAAAAAGTACTTTCCATCAATAGAGGTGACTATTGTACTGTCTGCTTTCTCTGAAAATTAGTAACTAGATGTGAAGAATAAAGAATTTCCACCGGATTTTTAGGAAGAATTTTATGTCATCTTTGGTTGATAAAGGAAAAATCTCTTCTTTCGGAAGAATACCAGCTAATGTAATCTCTTTTGCAACCAAAAATATAATAACATAACTGATTCAGGTAAGCAACATCAAACAGATCTTAAAAACATTAAGTGAAAGGTTGTGGGCAACAGGACATTCACACAGTTTCCAAAACACTACCTGAGAGATAATTCCTATTTGAACAAGAGAAAAACACATTTACAAAGTAGATATTTGGCCACTTTACAATTTATTTTTTTATTTTAATCTGTATTAGAACATTTATTGTCAGAGATTTGAACCAGCCCTACTTCAAACTTTCAGTGTATAATGAGATACCCTGACATTCATGTGCTTTTTGATACGATGCTATGTGAAGAATACAGAATCACCCATGATGTCCTTTTGCCAAAAAATGTTTAAGCTTTAGCATATTCTAGTATAGAGGAAATATATGGATTAGAAGAACAAGTTAAAAATATTACAGGGCAACAATCGGTGAAATTCACAATGCGGGATTTTTCTATAAAACAACTAGCCTGGTCTTTTTCAGAAGTCAGTGTATGAACCTGGAGGTCATTATGTTAAAGTAAAATAAGGCATGGAAAGACAAATATTGCATGTTTTCACTCATATGTAAGGAGCTAAAAAAAAGTGGATTTCACAGAGGTAGAGAGTAGAATGATACCTACTAGAGGCTGGGAAGGGTGGAGGAGTGATGAAGAGAGGTTGGTTAATGGGTATAAACACACAGTTAGACAGAAGAAATAAGTTCTGTGTTTGATAACACAGCAGGATAACTACAGCTAACGATAATTTATGGTATATTTCAAAACACCTATAAGAAATTCGACATGCTCTCAACACAGAGAAATGATAAATGAGATGACAGATATCCTAAATATCCTCATTTGATCATTCCATGTTGTATGCATGTATCAAAATATCACATGTACACCCAAAATATGTAGAAGTATTATGTATCAATTTAAAAAAATGAAAAAAAAAGTCAGTGGAAAAAACAGTGGGGTTTATTGTAGAACTTTATTGTTCTACAATAAAAGAAACTGCATGAAATGCATTGTGGAAAACTTGCTTGCATCCTGGTTTGAAAAAAGGAAAGACATCTTTGTGGGAAACAACTAGAGAAAATGTAATACCTACTTAGTACTAATAATGTTACAGTGGTATTGTAGTTACGTAGAGGAATATCCTTATTTTTGGGCAAAGTTTAAGTACTAAAAGATGATGTAATCTGATTTCTACAACTTACTTTAAAACGATCTAGATCATAGCTGCCTCCCCCTCAACAAATAATTAAATAAAACAAATAAGGCAAGATGTTAACAACTGTTACATCTAGGTATTAGGTATGTAAGTGCTCATCATGTTAGCCTTTTGAATTTTGTGTACCAATGAAAACATGGCCTCCAAAAAAAAGACCTGTGGTGCTATAAGGAGAAGCTCAAGTGAGATAAAGGCAGAAATTCAAACCAAGCTTGCTGAAATAAAAAGAGAATAAAAACCCAATACTGGAAAAAAATAAAAATAAGATTGATTACATAGGTAACTCAGTCAATGAATTAATTCAGAAGGAGTAGTCAGCAACTATAGCTTATAGACCAAATCCCACCTGGGGCCTGTTTTTATCTGGTCCTCCAGCCTAAAAATGCTATTTTATATTTTTAAAAGACAAAATAAAAGAAAAAATAATATGTGACAGAGACCATGCGTGGCATGCAAAGCATAAAATATTTACTGCTGAAAGTTTGTTGCCCTTGATCTAGATGACAAACAGAGTCTCTATTACACAGTGCAAAGGAAATGACAAAAAGATGGGGTAAAAAAAAAAAAAGAGGAAAAACAGACAAGAATGACAGGCAAGAATCAACATATAAAAAACTAGAATAAATAAGTTTTAAATAAATAATTATACAAATCAAATTAGGGGGAAAAACCTGTTCGTTACTGCAAATGGCAAAGGCTGTGTGCTTTTAAAAAATTAATAAAAACTATTAATAACTATTAATACCTAAAAATATTCTCATTTTTTTTAATTTTAAGAGAAAAAAATCTAAAGTCATTCCGATTTCTCCTCTGCAATAAAAAAAAAAAAATCAATGAGCAATTTCTACTTGGTTTTTAGGAAAAATAAACTGTGACTCAAGAATGAGAAAGTAGCAACAATAAACGTATTCAGATTTACAAAGCTAGAAAATATGCCCTATCTCAAGAAGTTACTTCAAAACACATTATCAGCTACCTCCAGGCCAGCGCTCCAGCTCCGAAGCCCAGAAGCCCAGGGCCTGCGGCTCTGCCCCCAAGGCTCCAGTGCTGCCCTCCACTCTTCCCCCCTAGGCTACAGTGCTCCTATTGCCCTCATGCTCTGCCTCCTGAGGCTTCACAGCAGCTGCTGACCCATGGCTCTGCCTCTAAGACCCCATCCCCTGAGGCTCCACTGCTGCTACAGGGCTCATTGCTCTGCTTCCTGAGGTTCCAGGGCTGCCCCTGGGCCCTGAGGCTGCCTTCAACCCACAGCTACACCCCTGGCTTCAGGGCTGCCAGCAACTTGACACTCCGTCTCCAAGGCTCAACTGCTGCCCCTGGGCCCACCACTCCTCCCCTAAGGCTCCTCTACAGCTGCAGGGCCCTGTGGCTCTGCCACTGAAAACACCAACGCTGCCACCAGGCCCTCAGAACCAGCTGCGAGGATTCCCACTGCCATCAGCTCTGCAGCCCTGCCCCTAAGGCTGCCACTGACCACCTGGTAGTAACTTCCCTGTGATCCAACACTGCTAGGGACCCACCAGTCTTGAGCCACCATCACACCTGGACCCGTTTTGAGCAAAGGCTCACAGCCAGACACCAAAGACCACTGCCTAGATAGCCTCTCCTAGCTGCCACTGTCATCTCCGTGAGAAGACACAGGCAGATCAATCCCCTGCAACTCCTTCCTCCATGAAGAGGGTCTCTCCCAGCTCCTACCTCGAGCTTCCAACAGCAGCCTGGGAAGCAACCCACCACTCTGTAGGAAGATCATCCAGCACTGCTCTGAACTGCAACAATGAAAGGGGAATGAGATAAAACAGAATAGCTGCACTACAGACTCTCGGTGCACCTTCAGCTCCCCTGCCAGGTCAATCATCCAGAGTAGGACACAAAAGCATCATCTAGGGACTTCTTCTTCTCAATAAGTAGGAGAGTTCCAAGCAAAGGAGCTTGAACAGGTGCTTTGCAAATCTATTCGCCCTGAGCTGAGAGAATAGGATTCATATGAGAAGAAACCAGCAAAAGAACTCTGTCAAAGTGAAAACAAAAACAAAAACAAAAAAAAACAGTTTGACATGCCCCAGGGATTATAATGGATCTACAGCAATGCACCCCAACAAAAATGAAACTGTCAAAATTTCAGAAATGCAGTTCAGGATATGGATGCCAAATAAGATGGATGGAATTAAAGAGAAAGTTGAAAACCAACAAAAACAAGCCAAAAAAAATTTCAAGATATCAATGAAAAATGTCACTGAAGAGTTAGACAACATAAGAGAGGACATAATAGAACTGAAAGAAATGAAAGAGTCATTTAGGAGATTTCAAAGGAAATTTCAAAGGAAATTTCAAAATACAGCAGAAAGCTTCAACAAAAGGCTAAACCAAGCAGCAAAAAGAATTTCAGACAAGGCTCTTAAACTAACCCAGTAAGTCAAAGATGCAGAATAGAGAATAAAGAAGAATGAACAAACAGAGAAATATGGGACTATGTGAAGCAAACTAATAAACCCTACAGATATCCCTGAGGCATAAGAAGAAAAAGCAAAAAACATGGAAAATCGATTCAAGGCAATTATTAAGGAGAACCTGCCTGGTATTGCCAGAGATTCACATATTGAGATACAAGAAGGTCATCAAACACTGGGAAGATTCACAGCAAATAGGACATCTCCAAGACACAAAGTCATCAATCTGGCTAAAGTCAAAATGAAGGAAAAAATTCTACAGGCAGCGAAATAAAAGCAACAACTACCCTCCAAAGGAAAACTCATCAGGCTAATAAGAGACTTCTCAGTGGAGACCTTATAAGACAGAAGAAATTTGGGCACCATTTTTAGTCTTCTTAAACAGAGTAAATGAAAAAAAAAAACCCAAAAAACAAACAAACAAAAAAACAAAAAACAAACAAACAAACAAAAAAAAAACCAGAGTAAATGCAAGCTAAAAATTGTGTATCATTGTAAAACTAAGTTTCATGAATGATGGAGAAATACAGTCTGCAAGACAAGCAAACATTAAGGGAATTTGTTACTACTAGATCTGTTCTACAGGGAATACTTCAAACTGCATTGTACATGGAACAGCACAATAGATCCACCAGTGTAAAAGCACCCAAAAGTTAACGTTCACAGCTTTTTATAAAACAACAGTACAAGAGGGGAAACAAAACAATAAGGTATTAGCCAACATGAGGAACAGAACAGCATCCCACATATCAATACTAACAGTCAACATGAATGGTCTGAATACCCCATTTAAAAGACACAGACTGGCTGAATGGATGAAAAACACAACCAAAATATCTGCTGTCTCCAGGAAATATATCTAAACCACAAGAACTCACACAGACTCAAGGTGAAGGGATGGAGAAAAATATTCTATACAAATGGAAACCAAAAGAGCAGATAATATTGACTTTAAATCAACAACAGTAAAGAAAGACAAAGATGGTCATTATATAATGGTAAAGGGAGCAATTCAACAAGAAGATATAACAATCTTAAATATATATGCACCTAACACAGGAGCTCCCAGATTCATAAAGCAAATCCTATTACATCTAACAAAAGAGATACCCCCTAGTGTTATAATTGCCAGGGACTTCAACATCCCACTGACAGAGCCAGACAGATCATTTAAGCAGAAAATCAATAAAGAAACACTGGACTTTAACAGGACTCTAGAACAAATGGACTTAACAGACATTTACAGAACATTCTACTCCAAAACTACTGAATATAATTTCTTCTCATCAGCAAAAATGACATTCTCCAAGAGTGAAATCTTAGGCCATATAACATGTCTTGGCAAATTAAAAAAAATCGAAATCGTACCACGCATCTTCTCAGACCACAGTGCAATAAAACTAAAAATTAGTTCTAAGAGAAACACTCAAACATACACAAAATCATGGAAATTAAACAACCTGCTGCTTAATGATCCTTGGGTCAATGATGAAATTAAGTTGGAAATCAAAAGATTCCTCAATGTGAACAACAAAGGGGACACAAACTATCAAATCTATGGGATTCAGCAAAAGCAGTCCTAAGGGGAAAATTCATATCCTTAAATGCCTACATCAAAAAGACTGAAAGATCACAAATTAACAACTAATGTCACATTTCAAGGAATGAGAAAAGAAATAGCAAACCAAACCTAAGCCAGCAGAAGAAAAGAAATAGCAAATCTCAGAACAGAACTAAATTAAATGGAAGCAAACAAAAAACAAAGGATCAACAAAATAGAAAGGTTGCTTCTTTGAAATGATAAACAAAATTGATAGACCTCTAGATAGAGTAACCAAAAATAGAAGAGAAATGACTCAAATAAGCCCAATCATATATGAAAAAGGAGATATTACAACTGACACCACAGGAATACAAAATATTATCTGTGAATACTATGAAAATCTCTACACACATAAACTAGAAAACCTGGAGAAAATGGATAAATTCTTGGAAACAAACCACCTCCCAAGACACAATCAGGAAGAAACAGAATCCTGAACAGACCAATAACAAGCAGCAAGACTGAAGCAGTAATAAGAAAATCCACCCTCCCCCCCTCCAACAAAAAAACCCCTGCACCAGATGGATTCACAGCTGAATTCTTTCAGACCTACAAAGAAGAACTGGTACCTATCCTACAGAAATTATTCCATAACATCAAGAGGGAGAGAATCCTCCCTAATTCATTCTGTGAAGCCAGTATTACCTTGATACCAAAGCCAGGAAAAGGACACAACAAAAAAAGAAAACTATAAATCAATATCCCTTATGGCCATAGATGCAAAAATCCTCAACAATATATTAGCAAACCAAATTCAACAGCACATCAAAAAAAAAAAAAAATCACCATGATCAAGTGGGTTTCATCCCAGGGATGCAAGGATGGTTCAACATATGCAAAGCAATAAATGTGATTCACCACATAAACAGAAGCAAAAACAAAGACTATCCAGCCATCTTAATAGACACAGAAAAAGCATTTGATAAAATCCAGCACCCCCTTCAAGATAAAAACCCTCAACAATCTAGGCATAGAAGAAACATACTTCAAAGTTATAAAAACTATATATGACAAACCCACAAGCAACATCATACTGAAGGGGGAAAAGTTGAAAGCATTCCCTCTAAGAACTGAAACAAGACAAGGGTGCTCACTGTCACCACTTCTATTCAACATAGTACTAGAAGTCTGACCCAGAGCAATCAGGCAAGAGAAAGAAATAAAGCATATCCAAATCAGGCAAGAGGAGGTCAAACTATCACTTTTTGCTGATGATATGATCTTGTATCTAGAAAATCTCACCAAAGGACTCCTAGGATTGATAAATTCAGCAAAGTCTTGGGTTACAAAATCAATGTACACAAATCAGTAGCACTCATTCTGAAGAAAGCCAGCTGCCAAACTGTGAGGACACTTCGGCAACACCAAAAAGGGGTCTATGTTGCAATGGAATGCCTTGTTCAAAGCCAGTGAAAAACTGAGGATTCCTGCTAACAGGCAGGTAGCAAGCCACCTTAGACACTCATCCTCCAGCTCCAGTCAAGCCTTCGGATGACTGCAGCTATAACCAAAATCTTGACTACATCCTCATGAAAGAATCCAAGCCAGAACCACTGAGCTAAGTTGCTCCTGAATTGCTGAACCTCAGAAACTGGTGAGAAAATACATGTTCAGTGTTTTAAGCCAGTAACTTACAAGGTAATTTGTTATACAGCAACATTTTATACTCAGCTAATATAAAAAATTTCATAAAATATTTTGGTTTACATTTAAGTGGTTTTTTTTTTTTTTTATCTAGACAGACTTATATGTTCCCTTAGAAATGCAGAAGGTTATAAAGAGTACTTTTAAACAGAAATGTATCTTCCTGAAGTATACTGGTTTATAATTATCTAATAACAAGACAATTAAGGTTGACTTGAGGCTTAAAATTTTCTTCAGTAACAAATTTCCTTAGTTTTTCTTAAACAATCAGGGAGAGAAAGTGTTGCTTAATTAGTTGACAAAAAATTGCTATTACTAGCTATTGTTGGTAAATTGTAGATTTGGGGTCACTGAGGTAGTGGTAGGCTCTAGAATTATTCACTTTGTTTTAATAGCCTACTTGTAACCAATATTAGACATGCATATATGTCTGATCACAAGGGCTATGAGAGAATATATAGGTCATGAGTCATAGAAGACAGGTAGCTTTTTCCTTTCCTGGGCAATGGTACCTGTTTTACATGGAGACTGAATCTGAGTCATCGTAGTACCATGTTTTAATCAAATTAACTAAAAAGCATGGAAGTAAATAAAGATTTAATGCATGTTCTTCATATCGCTTTCTTGAAATTGTAACAAAAATTTTTGTAGTAAGACTATCCACTCACCATGTGCTTTAATGCATTAAAAAGCAGTTTTCTCCCTGATGGTTTATCAAAATCAGCAATAATCCAGAGAGTGACCGCAGAAATTACACTGTCATCTGAAAGTTTCAAATAGTCTAGTCAAATTCATTCTTCTTAAAATCAAACTAAAAGCAGGGGAACATATGCAGTTAACACATAAAAATAATAACAAATATACTGAAATTAACATTTCTGAAAATAAGCAAATATTGCCAAAAACTATGTATGTACATATAAAAATGCTAGAAGAGTAATTCATTGTATCAGCTTTATATAAAACTCCCAGTGTAGGTAAGCAAAATTGCCTTCTAGCTACATTTGCAAAAAAAATTGATATTTATGCCCCACATATATGTAAAAGCAGATACTATCAAGTTTATTAATAGATATAAAATCAGGACTATTTTTTCAGCTGTTTATTAGAATTTGGTTGGTTTTTGTTTTACTTTGTTTTGTTTGGCCTGCTTTACTCTAGAGATAAAAATAAGAGCAAGTACAAGATAAAAAAAAGACTGATTTTTGTCTCAGTATAGAAGCAATAACTTTCTAACAGAGTGATCTAAAGATGGAGTGAACTATGTTTTAAAGGGTAAACATTTATATGTGAGAGAGATTTAAAGCAAAGGCCACACAACCAGTTTTTGAGAATGCTGTAAATAAAATCCAGGTTTCAACCAGGTGGCTCCTGGATTACTTCCTAACAGATTCCATGATTTTATGTTCATAAAGTGGTCTGTCTATAAGAAATCTAGCAAATAATAAAATATAATGCAGTTCTCTCTTAAGATATTCATTTATTTCAAAATGTTTGGCTATCATTAACTTAGTCTAATTTCTATCACCTTGCTCTATTGACATCGATACAATTCTCTTTTCAGAAAAATTTGAAAACTTGAAATCCATAGAAGAAAACATTTTAAATTCTGAAGTCACAGTTAAATGGGTTTAATTTTATTCAGCCTTAGCCTATAACACCTGAAATGATATTCATCTAGCCATCATTAAAACCTATAGAAACACTGGTTCTTTAGACCAGGTAACCAATTTAAAATAATTGTAAAAAATTTGCTATACCAAAAATTTACTCCTGCATAGATCTGAAACTACAGTTATTACCATAGTCGGTAGTTTCTAATTATACGAAAACTGGCTTTGGTTAACGAAAAAAAAAGTTAACAAAAAACATAGCATTTATTCCACTTGCAACCTTCAGAAGCAATTTAAGAGTAAGGCAGTAACACATTCTTTTCAAAGAAGAAAAGTAAAGAATTCCAATGCCTTCTTAATGCTAATACTTTCACCATCACTGCTAGTAAAATGAGAAATATTTCAGAAGCGCTAAATAAATTTCTCAAAGCTCTATTATTTCTTTATACATTTACATAAATTAAAATAAGAAAATTAGGTTCTCAGTTAACATTCTTTTAAACTGCAACAGATTTAACTAAAGGGCATTAATTATACGCTAAAGCACCCTTCTTTCCTTCTTCCCTCTCTACCCTCCCTCTCTCCTTTCCTCCCTTCCTCTCTTTCCTTCTATCTATCTATCTATCTATCTATCTATCTATCTATCTATCTATCTATCTATCTAATATGGGGTCTCACTATGTTACTCAGGCTGACTTAGAACTCCTGGCCTCATGCAATCCTCCCATTTTAGCTTCCCAAGTAGCTGGGACTACAGGGGCAAGCCACCATGCCAGGCTTATTATAAACTAACTTATTCTGATGCCCAGATATATTTTTGAAATACAACCCAGAACCTGATAAATATGTTTCTATTTATTCTTCCCTATTTCTTTACATCCTTTGCCTTCACTTGGCAGATTCAGAGCTGCAGCCTATCTTAAGAGAGAACTGCATTACATTTTATTATTTGCTAGATTTCTTATAGACAGACCACTTTATGAACATAAAATCATGGAATCTGTTAGGAAGTAATCCAGGAGCCACCTGGTTGAAACCTGGATTTTACTTACAGCATTCTCAAAAACTGGTTGTGTGGCCTTTGCTTTAAATCTCTCTCACATATAAATGTTTACCCTTTAAAACATAGTTCACTCCATCTTTAGATCACTCTGTTAGAAAGTTATTGCTTCTATATTGAGACCAAAATCAGTCTTTTTTTTTATCTTGTACTTACTGGCTCTTATTTTTATCTCTAGAGTAAAGTAGGCCAAACAAAACAAAGTAAAACAAAAACCAACCAAACTCTAATTATCTCATTTATCTGAATATTTAATTGCACCCTAACAAATCTGTGGTCCCCACTGCAGACTTCTCTTTTTAGACTAAATCCTTATTTCCAAATGTATTACTGTCTCCCCTCCTCTGGTTATAACTCCCAACTTAAGCAAAACATTTAGATGTTTAATCAGAATGCAGAACTACTATCTTCTTTGATCTGAGAATTGTACTTTTATTCATGCATTATATCAGTTTATATAATCTTGAAAAGGTTTTATTCCTGTCTTTAAAAGTGAAAACAGCTTACTTAAAAAAAAAAGGTGAAAAACCAAGATGAACTCTTTCTGCATAATGATTAATTAGAATAGGAGGCATTATTTTCTCAGCACAGTCCTTGAGTCTTAAAAATCACAAACTGTCAGCCGGGCGCGGTGGCTCACACCTGTAATCCTAGCACTCTGGGAGGCCGAGGCGGGTGGATAGCTCAAGGTCAGGAGTTCAAGACCAGCCTGAGTAAGAGCGAGACCCCGTCTCTACTATAAAATAGAAAGAAATTAATTGGACAACTAAA